>QTSX02004668.1:0-28583 GCA_014839935.2 Entomophthora muscae | reverse complement strand
CCTCACCCTCACCCTCTAAGCTTCCTTTCACGGCAAATCGCGACTTATATTATACTATTAAAAATAGCCCTAACTTTTTCAAAAATCAGAATTCAAGAAAAACATAGCTTTATCAAATTTGTCATGAGATTTTGAAAAAGTAGAGGTAGTAGTTTAAGAGGCAGCAAATATATATATATTTTTTAGTTTATGTCTCTAAAGAGATCTAACACAATAGTTTTTATAGTGAAGTTATTTTTGGGAGTGCATAATTATATACTTTTATATAAAAAGTGCAAATTGCAACTAAAAAGGTGATTAATTTTTAAAAAGCTATATAAAATATACTAAGACTACTTAATATATACAAAAAATAATATAAAAAAAATAAAGAACGTATAATATAAGTAGTACATTTTAATATATCCTTATAAAAGACTGTAAATTATATAAAAACTGTCAAATTGATCTAAATTGCAATATTTATATTAAACATTTAAAAATAAACTTTTGTTATTTTTTGTCTGATACATTTTTTGCATCATTAAAAAAAGACTATTATTTTGATTTTTTCTGTTTGTTTTTTTAGTTTTATTGTTATAAAAAAGCTTTAATGCTTATAGATTGTCTTAATAATTTTTGATACTTTAAATACTTTTTTAAATAAACTATTTCTATATTATTTTTTCATGTTTTGTTACAAGCTTGTCAATATTGACACTATCAGGATTTCTGAATATTAACTTTTTAACAGATTCAACAAAATAACAAGGGCTAGCAGTTAACCACTCTTAAGAATTGTTTTAACAAAGTAATGTTGGCTGCAGGTTTGTAAAATCAATGAATTTAAATAATTAAATCATAATCTGACATTTGCAAAAAAATTTCTTCCTAATTAATAGTAAAACATGCAGGTATTGTGCAATTAATTAGTTTATCTCAACAAATACCTCAAACATATTTTTCATAATAATTATTATTTTAAACTTTAATTATTTTTTAGAACAAGAGCCATTATATTAATCATAATCTGAAACACTTCTAGGAGATCCAAAATAAACTGGGCTGTCAGGCCAAATACTCTAAGATAAAAGGCTTTGAGCCTATTGTATTAGATTAGATCTGATTGAGAAATAATTATCTCTATCAACTAGTAGCCAGCCAGGCTAGCTTGCCACCTGAAATGTGTTCAGTTCCACAGCTACTCTGCTCAGATTGAGGGGTAGCTGTATAGTTTAGAAAGGATACTGAGTTGTGAAAGTCTTAAAGCGAGCTTCTGTCACAAAGCACGCACACTCAAGGTTAGGTCTAAGCTAACTTGGATAAACGCGGGCAGCTGGGCCAGCCTCAATATCAGTTGTCTAATAAAGAGTTGACATTTAAAATTCTTTTCCTAGTTTAATTTTGGTTAGGTGGAGAGTAAAAGATCATAATGCCATCATCTAGTATTAATCCTTATAATAAAATATAGAGACATCAACTTATGAACTGTATTCAGAAGTAGAAAGAACCATCCCAAATCCTTCAGGCCTTGGGTCCTGTCAGACTTGCTATTTCTAATGACAACAAAAATATTTTATGATGGAGATTACGCCAAAGACACAGGTTTTTTGTACTTTTTTGATGTTAGAAGACTTATAATATCATTTTGCAGATGATACAATACCATGACCTGCAATTTTTGACAAACACTGTTTCTAATATAATTTTTTAAATTAACCAAGATGATTTTTTAGGGCTTTAAATGTGCTATTTTAGTATTGACTTTTGATAAAATGTTGCAATGACCACATATTTAATTTTTTTCTGCTTTTAATTGTTTTTTACAACTTTTTTATATTCTTGTAATTAAAATTACTTATATCTGCTAATTTATCTTACAATATACAAAAAGTGCTTGAAAAACGCTGCATAATGTAAACAACACTATTGAAATTTTTTTAGAAAATGTAAAATAAAGATATTGTTTTTTAATAAAAAAATGTTTTACTTTGGTGTGCTGATTCCTTATTTATGATGTTTTAAGCACAAAATCTAATAATGAACTCTTATAGTATCACACACTAATAAATTTGTGACTTTTTAATATGATATAAGAATTTTAATTATTTTTTAATTATCACATTTTATTTATATTATTATTTTTATATATTTTAAACTTTTTTCAATGCAAGTACTGAATTATTTTTGGTTTACAAGCAAAATTGGGATAAATTTTTTCCACAAAAAAAGTAAATTTTAATTATCATAAAAGTATAATACATGATTATTATTATAACAGTTATACAAGATGTTCAAAAAACAATAACTTTTGACACTCAGGCTACTAGGTTTAAAACAAATTTTCATAATGTCAGTGAACTAACTTTGAGTGTCTGACTATCATTTTTTAGTATTGAGTGAGCCACAGGCTGGATGTACAAAGCCTTTAAAAAATTGATGCTAACTTAAATAAGTATGAAATAGATAATTTCATTCACAATTACAGCCTAAAAGCCAATGTTGTGGCTCATACTAGTGTACTGCTGGATTTCCACAGAAGAAACAGGCCAGGCCTGGGATTTCATGTATACAATGAAGGCAATTCTGATCAAATAATTCCCTATAATGACTCAGAAGCACCAACTTCTAGTGTGTGGCACAACCTAATTGGCTAGTTTTAGCATTGTAATATAAACAAAATCCAGCTTTTAAAGTTATGTACAAGAAGAGCATCTAGCCAGTAAAAAGTGGCTGAAATTTTTTATGATTGGTAAAATCTGGTCTTTAGAACAACTAGGTGTGAGATTCAGGTTATAAGGATGTTAGAACTTCAAGTAAAGAATGCAAACAGGTGCAATCAAAAAAGTAGAAGCAGAACCAGATAGATAAAAAAGATATGAGAGTATTGTTGTGATAAAAACATAAAGATGCTATCAGAATACTTATATTAAAGCAAAAAAATAGATAATATTTGCAATCAAATAATGAATTTTTGGCATAAAAAATTATTCAGATAATATTAACAATGAGAAATACTTACCTTAATATATACTTAAGCTTACTGGAAATATATTAGTCTCTAATGCCACCAGAGATCTGGTGGCATTGTCTTGAGTGACATTGACAATTTTTTTAAAAACCTGCATTTGAAAACATAGATAGAGGTGCATATCAGTTGTTTTTTCATAATAATATGTTTGGATGATGTCTGACAAAGTGCTAAAACTATTTATAAACCTGCAAAAAAATTGTCTAATTGTACAATTTCTTGATATATTATATGATATCTATTTTTTTAATAAAAAAACCTAATTTTGTATATGATGTTGCTTTTTGAGTTTCACAGCATCTGAGTCTTGCAAACATTTGGAATTTTGATGTCATTAAAAATGAGTTTTTTTTGAAAGTGCAATAAGTAATTATTAGATGTATTTTGTGATATTATGACAATGTATGATAACTGATTGTCATAAACATTCTGAGTCCTGACAGCCAGATTAATATTTTTAATTACTTCATAATAAGTGATGTATATTATATCTAAATTTTTTGATATAATTTATGAAAAGTTTAGTGGCAAAGGCAGACATTGGTTTGAGAATAACAGGTGAATTTATGTTTAGTTAGTGAACAGAAAAAAATTAATTTATTTTTAGATAGTTTGTGCTCAGTAATAAACCAAGATATTTTCTTAATATACCAGGTTAACTTTTTAGTGTGAGCCAAAAAATTGCACACAAAAATATTTTTAGTAGTGTATTTATAATAATCAGGCTTTAAAAAGATACTTTGTAAATTGTACAGGATTAAATAGAGCCTGTAAAAAATAAAATTTTACAGGAAGTGGGGCAGGCAGGCCAGAAAAGCTAAAGTTAAACTGGCTGTCAGGAAGCCAGGTATAAGTAGAGGCATTAGGTGACTCTGAAAGGGATATTGTTGGGCCAGTGGATAATGCATAATATAGAATGAGTGTTAACTTGATAATATAGAATATGTTTTCCCAAGAAAAGATCAGAGCCCAGAGTTAAGCATAATAGTGTCTACTATTTCCGTAAAAGTAATGTAGATTACTTAAACAGTTGAGTGGTTGTGATCTAGACAGCAATGGGAGAATCTATTATGTAGTTGAGTTGCAGGATTAAGGGTGAAGTCATGGGGACAAAGTATGTTATTAGATAATTGTACTTGTCTTTGAACAAAAAAGTGGCACCTTGATCCTCTCTCCTTTGCATTCTATGTATTCAGTCTCTCTAGTTCTTGCCAAGGGGTTGGCAATAAGGATAATCTTCAAGTCATAGTTTGAGTAGGCAGGGTCAGGTGAGTATTTAGTAAAATTTACAGGTTCAAAGAGGGCTTCAGGGGGACAGTATAGTGCCTGATGCAAGTCAGCAGGTTGGTCTCTGGAGGTAAAAGTTTCCTGATTGTCTACTTAGCCAGAGTTAAGATGAAAGATCACTAAGACTAGATAAGGTAAGATTTGTTTGAACCAAAGGTTCATAAAACTTTATTATCAAAAATGACAATATGGTCATCACCATACCGCCAGGGCTTTTATATCATGGGGTTTTGCTTCTTTGCTTTTTGCAGAATTCAGGTTTTCAGACAAGACACTGGCAGGGCATAGATCTTGGCTTAGAGTCTCAAGGGCGGCAGATCCAGGTTGTGCCTGCTCTGATAAACAGAAGTGGTGATGCTTCATTCCGCCGCTACTGTTCATCACATCACCTGAACAGTCAAATTGTATTACCCCTTCTGGACTGGAGACTGGCAATAGCTGGTGATCATTGGCAGGACTGGTAAAAGGCTTTGTTTTAACTCTTTTTAGGCAAGCTACAATCTCTGCATAGATCCAGATCTTTGGTGGTGCAAGTTTGGCAGCAATCTGGTGACTATTTGGGGAATTGTTATTATGAAACTGGCAGGTCTTGGAGTAACTCAACAACTTGGTTTTCTGACTCAGTGAGTTGGCAGTTTCTGTTCATCCTGGGTGACTTAATTAGCCTTTGGAGAATTAAAGTTTGATTCTGGAGTTTTCAATATTAATATTGAACTTCCAGTATTGACACTTGACAGGCTGGTAGGTTTTTGTTCCTTTTGGTTAGGGCAAGGCATCTCTGGCGGGCCAGGGTTTGACCCAACTGGCAGTTGGGCAGGCTCCTGTCTACCCTGGTTAACAAAAGGCTTTTTCTGAGGCCCGGAATTCAATTCCCAGGTTTTCAATACAAGTATTGAAATATCATTCATAACACTGGCAGATTAATAAAATAAAATATGACAATAATTAGTTAACTCAATATTTTATACTTTTTATTCAAAAATTGTAATAAAAGTCTAGTGACAGATCTAGTGATTTATATAGCACACTGCTACTATACTTTAATCTTAATGAGCAGAATTTAGCTGGCCAGAAAATGAAAATTTGAGCAGGCAAGCTGCCTGGGTTTTGGGGTGACAAAATGACACTGATACAAAAAGTGTGCTTATTAACTGGATGTAAAGTCTTGTTCATAATGATACAAGGTTATAAACTAAAGTGTTTAAAGCATTAGGGTTGAGATTCAGAAGGTATAAAAAGGTAGGGACGGTCTGTAATATAATTTTATAAAATTCTGCTGAAAACTTGTACTGGGTTAAATAAGGTATGATAGAGTTTAAAATCCCAAACAAAGGAGATAAAACAAAGTATTTAATAATGAGCAATTATTAACTAAGGGAATGTCAATATTGGGATACTTTCTATTAGCAAATTGGTACATGTAACTATTAAAAGATTCCTTAATGAAAAATAATGAGTACAACAAGCTTAAGGCTTGTTGTTTCACAAATTCTATTTTTTAACTAGGAAGAAAGAAAAAAAACCTAGAGCTAATCACTTAACTATAGATTAAAACATCAAAATATTTAAAATTACAAATCTGAAGTTAAATTTGATAAAGATTAAAGAGAGTAAATCACTTAGAATTTTGGCTTAAAGCTTACTCTTTACAAGCTCTTTATTTATAGTTAAACTTCATTTAGTTGAAAATGATGGGCATAGGGGAACAACAGCCAAGAAAAGCAGAAACTGGAGAAAAAAGCAGGAAAAAACCTGAAGGAGAAAAAAAACAGAAAGCCAGTAAGAACCACAGATCAGCAACGTGAAACTGAAGAAGAGTGGCAACAACATAACCAAGAGTTTTAAAAGATAAGTGAAAACTAAAATTTTCTAAATTCAAATGTAGGAAATATATAAGCTATTTAAATAACTAGGAAAAAGAAGGAAAATGACAGCAATTCAAATACAAATTGATGTAAAACAAAGGTAAATTAAATTAGAATACTTAATTAATTTCTGACTTAAAATTTTAATATTTAAAAATAAAAAAGATTAACTCAAAGCAAAAATAAATAAATACAGTAACTAAAAAGCCTGTCCTTTAAGGCAGGGCATGTCACTGAATTTTTAATAAGTTTAGCACAATTTTTCTGTTCAGAAACAATATTCTTGGGTGCAGAACTTTGGCTCATGTTTTTTAGTTGTGGAATTCTGATTTGTCATCAAGGTAGACATTAGAATTATTAAGTTTATAACAGGAGCCTTCTTGCTTTCATTATGTAATTCAATAGGTTTGCTAGGTTTTTTTATTAATAAGTAGTACTAATAGTCTCATCTTTAAGAGCATTCACAGTTTGCATCAGATAGAATTTGATCTCAAAAAAACACACAGTCAGCTTTCTAATTCTCAGGACTTACAGCCTGCATGAAGTCTTGACCAGGGCTCAAAATTTGTTTCAAGTCTTAGGTTTCAAGTAGAAAAAAGATGTTTTTCTGAAAATTATTTGGAAAAATTCAAAAGGAATTTCAAAACCTTCTCTTAATTCTATTAAACCAGTTGAAAAATTAGATATGATACAGATTTGGCTTTTGTCAACTCCACTTTTTTATGTTAAAAAAACTAAATTTTCCCTATTATAAACTCAAATGCAACCTGGTATGTGATAGACTACATAAGCTTATACTATTTTTTAAAAAATTCTTTTCTTGCTTGGAAAATTTAGACTATGTGACAGGTTATTGATATGATAATGATTGAACTTTCTGTTGAGGCATTGTTGATAAAGTCTAATCTTAAGCTATTTTTACACTTGGTATAGAAAAGTCTCTCTACCAAGTGAATCTCTTGACACTTGTAAAATTATGCCTCTGATTTAGGCCTCTGCTTCAATTATCACCAAATAATTAGAGATTATTACCAAATTGTGCTTTGATATTCATCAAAAAAAAGCTATCAAAAAATCTCAAAAAAGGCCCTCAAGTTATTACTTATAGAATTGTTCTGGAGATGCTCCCTTCTGACTCATCCAAAAGACATTTCTTATTAAACATCATGTGCAAGAGCAGGCGGAAGTAGTGATATGAGCATCTAAAGCATTTTTCTTGTTTTTAGTTAACTCAGGTTTTTTATTATATTTACTTAAAACTTGTCTAGATTTTTTTACATTAAAAAATGCACTTAACTCTCATATCATTGGTTGATCAGTTTTGAACATTCAAACTCACATTTCAATTTTCTTCTTTTTTTAAATAAATACAAGTGCTGTAGAAGACCTTGCTTTATTATTTTCTAATCTAATAAAGTTTAAAATTTGTCAGTAGACCTGGCCATTTGGTTTTATCTGTTTTTTGGTGTGTTTTGTTGATCTTTTTCTCTCTTTGGCTTTCCAGAAATTTTTGGTAAAAATATTTTTTTTACTGAAATCATGATTTATCTATGATTGAGAGCAAGGTTTCAAGTTCTTAATAATATGCTCCTAACTCTCACAATACTGACAGAGAAAAAACTGTGGACAGAGAGGCTGAGGAGCAGAAAGAAAGAAGTAGTGTTCAGATGATAAAAGGCTGATAAAATATGAAAACAATTGAAAGACTAATATTTTATACTACTTTTTTATTTCAAAATGACAATAAAGCCTGGTTATCAGGGATCTAGTCTTGAGCAGCAGCCTGTTGTTTTCAGGGGTAAGTTGGGCCGGGTTTTTTGCGGGCAATGCTCATCACAAGAGGGGAGCTAACTTTAGAATGTAAGAGGCAGACTTTTCCACCCAGGACCACATGCTGGCGGCCAGAATTATAGTGTCAATAACCCCTGTGAAGATGATGTACAAAATCCCAAACAGCTTGCCAGAATGGTCAGTTAGGAGGTTAGGTGAGGAAGTGGGCATAGGTTTTGGGGTCACAGGCAGTTCCATGGCCAGGTTGTAAGCAGGGAGATAGTTGAATTTCCTTCTGAACAACTTGGATGTTGAAAATATTCACAGGCCTTGTTGGTTGTATCTAATTGCAGATTGTATGCCGGCCAAAGGATTGAGTTTGAGTATCTTTTCCAGGGTGTATTCCTTGTATTCAGATTTCAGAGGGTAGTTGGTAAAATGAATGCGTCCAAAAGGTACACCAGGAGGACAGAAAACAGCAGGTGGTAGGGCAGGCAGGCCAGGAAATCTTGAACTGAATTGGTAGACAGCAAATACAAAATAAGGCAATAGCTGTGTGAGCCAAAATAACATAACCTTTATTCAAAAATGGCAATAATTTTGGAGCGCGGAGTCCTTTGGTCTATATAGTACCCCATCTCCAAACTTAGCATTTTCCATGGGGGCTCATTAGAGCATTAGGAAAGGCAGGGCCAGGGGAACTGAGTGCTTGGGTCCAAAGGCAGCAAAATGGCACTCAGCCTGAGAGTTCTTTTATTGGTCAATAATCTTGATTTAGCTATCTGATTATCTTGCTTTAGTGTTGTGGTCATGGGACCAGGCCACAGGCCCGTTCCTTTTTCTTGGGTTGGCTCCTGATTGGTTGCTAGTGTAGACTTCAAGTTCATGAAGCTAGTAGTTTCCAAATCAGTACCTTCATTAGATGCTATGATTAGTCTTCCATTTGATGCAATAATTTCCTTGATTTGGCTTGTTTCACTGCATGGGCCAACATTCTTGGTATCAGCTTGTGGGGGCTTGATCCCAGAAAGACGCGGGCAGGCAGTCCTGCGGTCCACAGGCCCGGCAGCCTGGGGGTGGGTCCAGGTTTGAGGTTCAATTCTTGCTCCCGGGCCCAGGTTTCCAGAGAGAAAGAATTGTCAATTCTGACACTGATGCAGAACCTAGGTGTTAATTAGTTCTCTTTTGGCTGATTTTAATTCTAGTGATCAGGAATCAAAGAGTTGGGAATCAGGTATTTAGACAGTTGAGTTACCTGGGTTTTTGAACAGAGAAATGTCACTGGGAAAGAACGGGCTTCTATTAGCTAGTCTAACAAAAAGAATTGTATGATCTTTCTGTTTTGTATTAAAATACTTGATAGTGACCTGGTAACTGTCATTATTCTCTGAGTCAGAAGTTTCATTGGCTGCTTTAGTTGACATAATAATTTCAATGTCAATTACGTGTGTTTTCTTCTCTGCATCAGGTCAGTGACTGCAGGGTTTTTTCAAGGCAACTTCTGGGGCATTTACAGGATATTTTATGCAGTTTTGAGTATTATTAAATTGAATCAAAAAAGTTTAATTCTCAAAAAATACAGACAGTAACCTGGTCTTTAGAGCTGCCAGAATGCAGCTCAATTTGACCAGAGTTTGATTTCTGTTCCAAACATTAGGTTTCAGAATAAAAATAGCATTTCTGACATTTAGACTTATTGTTGCACATTTTACAATAAAGAATGTTTTCTCATATTACATGTTAAGATATACTCATATGATTGTCCTGATATTAATATTGTCTTAAATACCAATATGTTGCAACTAAACCAATGAGAATTCAGTACTTGGAATTGGGGAAGACAACAGTTCAATAGAAAGGACAGAATAATAAGAATAAGGTTTGTTTATTGTAAGGCTTGAAGCCAAGGAATAACTTTTGTGGGGATCATCAGGTTGAATTAGTAGCACTCCTAATTAGGATGAAGTACCTGCTATTCAATATTATCACCAGATTGGTTCATTTTGTTAGATACATCAAGGGGCAACTCATCAAGCACCCCCTGTTTATTGTAAGATAAATTAGCAGGCAAGTCTGGAAACTTGGTTGCAACACCCCTCCTTACCCCCTGCTTGTTGTCAGACACCAAGACCGGAGTTTGCGGAAGGTCTGGGAAGGTCTGCATAAACAACTTTTGTGTGGGGATGGTGTGGCAGGGGTGCAAGCAATCATGGTGAAGCTTTTTGGTATTTTCTTGGGCATCTTTGAGTTGATAGGTATGATTGTCATAGACTGCAGCTATCTTGAAGGGCCCTAGGTGGTTAGTTTCCAACTTGGCAGAATTGGGATTGAGGGTGTAGACGGGGTCACCTACAGCGCATCTAGCTTCAAGGTGCTTTGTCCCTCCTGCAATCTGCTTGTGTTTGATTTCCTGGGCTTTGACACGCTATTGGTCTAGGGATGGAGTTGGTACTAGGGGAGGCTTGTCAGAAACCTTGGACCATAGTTTCCCCTGTTTGACTTCTATCAGACTGTCAGGTGTTCCAAAGGCCAGGGTACTGGGGCTGAACCCTGTGCCCCTGTTGATTCTTGCTCATAGGATAAGTAGAGCAGTGGGCAGGTGTTCAGTCCATGCGGTGTTAGGGTGCTCTTGTGAGAGCTTGGCATTCAATTGAACCAGTGAGCCATTTAACTGTTCCATGTGTCCATTGGCTTGAGAATGGTAGGGGGGCATAGCTATACATTAGAGTGCGTTCTTAGCACAGTATGCCTTAATGACATGCCTAGCAAGTTCAGGACTGCCATCTGTGATGAGGCGTTTGGGTCTCCCAAAGCAGGCCACAATTTCCTTGCCAATAAAGAGGGTAATGGTGGTGGCGGTGTGGTTGGTTGTTGCCCAGGCCACTGGCCAGCAAGTGAAGTAGTTGATGGCAGTGATAATGTACTTCTTTCCTGGTCTGTTTTTGGGGAGCGGCCCCACAATGTTGAGGGCCCACTGCTTAAAGGGTTCTATGGCCTTGATGGGCAGGACAGACTTGAGGGGTGCAGGTTTGGACATGTTTTTTTTGCACAACACGCACATTTTGAGGAGGTCCAAGATGTCTTGACGCATGCGCGGCCACCAAACCTTCTGTTTCATGATCTCAAAGAGGTTACATCCTCTGATGTGACCCAGGGTTTGGTGGTAGTGCAATATTGTGTTCCCTTGTTGCATGATGGGAAGGTAAGGTGTCTTCTCATCTGTCTCTTCCTGGCAGCAGACGTTATCAGCATCACTGGTGAACTGAATTTTGTTGTCCTTCAATTTGGAGATGGTGACCAAGTTAAGGCCCTCATAGCAAGTTGCCTCAGGGAGGAGGTAGAGCATGTGCTAATCTGGGTCTAAGCCATCATCCCCAGTGATGGACACTACGTAGAGTTTCAAAAGAGCATCAGCTGTGACAAGTTTCTTTCCAGGCTTGTACTTGATGTACAACTTTAGGGGGATAGACGCTCAACCCACCCTGCTTGGCGGCATGTCAAGTGGGACTGTGTGTTGAAGTACTGGTGCAACTTGTGGTCCATCAGAACGCAGGGTGGGAAGGTAGCTCCTTCCAGATAACAGCGCCAATTCTTAACACAGTGTACAATGACCGCCAATTCTTTATCATGGATGGGGTAGCGTTGTTTCAAGTTGGTAAGTTTCCTGGACTTGTATGCCACAGTGAGAAAGACGCCATTGGCAGTTTCTATCCTTAGCACGCCCCCTATGGCCCTGTTGGAGGTATCAGTCTCAAGTTTGTACTGTCAGTTTCAATTGGGGAACTGCAGTACTGGTGCTGTTGTGAGCCTTTGCTCCAACGTCTTGAAGGCTCAATCTCTGGCAGGGGTCTAATGGAAGCGCTGTTTAGTATTGAGGAGCTCAGTGAAAGGTGCAATTAGTCCCCTGCAATTGGAAATGAACTTGTGTACGTAGGCAACAATGCCTAGGAATGTCCGCACCTGGCCCACATCAGTGGGGGGGCATGCTGATGATTGCCTTGATTTTGACAGGGTTAGGCTTTATCCCTTGGGCAGAAATGGTTTGCCCAAGGAATAACAGCTCCAACTTGAGAAACTCACATTTGGAGGGTTTAGCTTTTAGCTGGTTTTTCCAAAAGGTGTTGAGGACAGCACAGAGGTTTTGGAGGTGCATGGTTTGATCTTGACTGAAGACAATAATGTTGTCAAGGTACACAACCACACATTTCCCAATCAGTTTCTCAAATGCTTTGTTCATCAACATGGCAAAGGTGGAGGGAGTGTTGGTCATTCCAAAGTTCATGACACAACACTCAAACAACCTGTAGCGCATGTGGAAGGCAGTTTTTGCCTCATCCCCTGGTGCAATGCAGACCTGGTTGTACCCTGCAGTGATATCAATCTTGCTAAAGTCCTTTTCACCTGCAAGTGTATCAAACATGTTGTCAATCAGCAGCAGGGGGTACTTATTTTTAACCGTCACTTTATTTAGGGCATGGTAGTCTGTGACCAGGCAAAGGGACCCGTCCTTCTTAGCTACAAAGAAGACAGCCGCCCCGCATGGAGAGAGCAAGGGGCAAATGAAGCCCTTATTGAGCGTGTCCACAAGATGCTGGCAGAGGGTTTCATCTTCCTTTGGTGTGAGACGGTATAATGGTTGTGCTTTAGGTAACAACCCTTGAAGTTGTACAGTGTGCTGGATCTCCCAGGGAGGAGGTAGTTGTTCAAGTGTCTCACTGAATACATCCTTGTACTCCTCAAGGAGTGCAGCAAGCGCTAGTGGTGGTGAGGAGGTCAAGAGAGGGACTGCGGATGGTTCAGCACAGATAACTTTGACAGAGTATTGGTTAAAGTCTAGTTCCCCCCTTGAAATTGTACGAGCCTGTCTCTGTTATTCTGACAAACACAGTATCATGGAGTAACTTGCTCATTTTCACAGGGTAAATCTGGAACCTCACCCCATTTCTGTTGAGGGTGATATCAGAGGTATCCCAATTGATGTAGGGACGGTTGTGCCAAAGCCAGTTAAGACCAGCAATTATGTTGTGGCTAAGCCCTGTCATGATTGGCCCAGAGAGCTTAACCTGGACGTTTCCCATTCTCACAGAGAAGAGTGCCATCTTGTGGGTGATGGCAACTCTGCAGGAGTCAGCTACTTGTACTGCCTTGAACCTGCTAGGCACTTGGTCCAGTTGTTGGGAGTTGGCAAACGCCTGGTCCACCATAGTGTGATTGGCCCCAGTATCTACCAGTAATTTGTGGGTGTTCCCACGGAAACAAAATGGATAGGAAAAGTGTGTTACTTTATTTGAAGAGTGGCTTTCTTGCAATACAGGGTTGTCACTGTGGACTTGAAAGACGTCCAGGGTTTTGACTTTGTGAATGTTGTAGTCGCAGGGATTTTTTGCAAGCAGGGATTGAGAGGATGGTTCAGGTGGGGTTGCAAGGCCTCTTGTCACTACAACCCCCAGGCTTTTCCCTGATCCTCAATCTGTGCTAGCTGAAGCTCCCCCCTTGCGGGGGCGTTTAGTCTCATTATCCTGCTGACAGGGCTGGCAGCGGCCTACTTGATTGTGGCCACTTCCAGGTGTGGTATGTGGTTGGGATGAAGTGTCAATGGTACAGCAGAAGCCCATTGAGGCCTGGTTGTTAGCCTCCACAATGGCCTTATAACAGTCATCTATGGAGGTACAACAACCTATGGGGACCCACTTACAGATATGGGGTTTTAACCCATTGATGATGAGAGTGAGTAGCATTGCATTTCTGTCAGTCACAGCTTTGGGGGCGGCAGCAAGAGCTTGTTGGCAGGCGGCAGGATACTCAGGAACGGAACCAGTTTGTTTGATTTCTAGAAGAGGAGTTCCAACAACAATGGGGGGAAGGTTTCACTGTAGCAGGACTTGGCAGCATCTCGGAATGCCGCCCAGGTAACGTCGAGTTCCTGGCTGGCCCAGTTGATGAACCACACAGCGGCAGGCCCTGTGAGGCGGCCAGACGCAAGGGCAACCCACATGGGCTCAGGGACCTGACAGATGCAAAAGCGGGTTTCAGTAGACTGGAGCCAACTGACAATGTTGGCTCCTTCAACACCACCAGCAAAGGATTCTAGCTGAAGGTTGAGCATGCGCTGGGACAGATCTGACTGGGGCGGGGTGATGCTGGCGTCACGCTGCCCGAGGCGGAGCCAATTGTACATACTGGTGAGAACTAGCTGGTCTTGATAGATGACGTACCTGTCAGGGATGTCCCCCTTGGAGATTGGCAGGAAGGTCTCTTGTTGGGGAGTAGCCATACGGCCTGTACTCTGTCCTTTCTTAGGGGAAATTTTGTTTTAGATAGGTTGTAAACCTACTGCTGCTACCACTGTTGCAACTGAACCAATGAGGATTCAGTACTTGGAATTGGGGAAAACAACAGTCCAATAGAAAGGACAGAATAATAAAAATAAGGTATTGTTTATTGTAGAATATTGTGATTAATATACTATATGAGGAAAGCCACAAGGCCATAATGGGGCGGTATAGTGGGAAGTTACATGTAAGGTTTGAAGCCAAGGAATAACTTGTGCAGGGATAAGCAAGTTGAATTGGTAGCACTCCTAATTAGGATGAAGTATCTACCATTTGATATTGCCATTGGATTAATCCATAATGTTAGATATGTCAAGGGGCGGCTCATCAAGCACCCCCTGTGTATTGTAAGATACATTAGCAGGCAAGTCTGGAAACTTGGTTGCAACAAATAAATCTTTTCTAGCCATCTTTTTTTACATAATGTAGTTAGAGTTAGTAAAGTCAATAACTCTTTTTGTCTAATTGTAAAATTTTAGCTTGTTTGATAAAGATGCTTCTTCAAACAGTGCATATTTTTTATATTTATTAACTTAAAATCAGCCAATTTACATGCTATTTTGTATAATCTTGCATTATTTTGGGCAATACTTTATCTTTATTTCATTTTTAAGTGTCAGAAACCCATACACTAAGAAAAATACACCTGATATAGTATATGATTGCTGACAAATTTAAACCTGTAACCAGGGTGCCTACAGGAATGGAGACTATTCCAATATGAAAAAGCTCATTGAGTAGACAGTATCTTTCTAGAAGAGAATTAAATTGTCCCAATAAAAAGTAGGCCCCCAGATAGCTCAATATAAAAGTAGATATTGTCAGGAAGCCAGGCATAGGTAGAGGTATTGGTTGACTTGGGACAGAGTACATCCAGACCAGAGGATAATGCCCACCATAGGATGTGTACTAACTTGATAATATAGGATACAGATCGCCCAAGCAAAGACCAAGACCCTGAATTGGGCACCATAGTGTCTACCATTCACGTCAAAGTAATGTAGAGTACTACAAACAGTTGATTGGAGGTAGTCTTGGCTGCAGTGGGTGGTTTTATTGGGCAGTTGGGTTGCAGGGTTAAGGGCGGAGTCATGGGAACAAAGTAGGCAGGCAGATAATTGTACTTGTCTTTGAACAATATGGGCAGCCTCTTGTACCACTTTCCTTTGTGTACTATGTATTCAGCTTTTCTAGTCCTTGCCAAAGGATCAGCAATGAAGATGGTCTCCAATTTGTACTCCACATAGGCGGGGTTGGGCGGGTATTTGGTAAAATATATAGGTTCAAAGGGGGCTCCAGAGGGACAGTATAGTGCCTGGGGAGGGTCGGTAGGTTGGTCTCTAGAGGGGGCAGTTGCCTGATGGTCTATTTGTCCAGAGTTAAGGTGGAAGATCACTAAGACTAGATAAGGTAAGATGTGTTTGAACCAAAGGTTTATAAAACTTTATTATCAAAAATGACAATATGGTCATCACCATACCGCCAGGGCTATTATATCATGGATTTTTGTTTCTTTGATTTTTGGAGGGTTCAGGTTCACAGAAAGGCACTGGCAGGGCATAAATCTTTGCTTAGAGTCTTGAGGGCAGCAGATCCAGGTTTTGCCTGATCTGATGAACAGAAGTGACAATGTTTTGTTCTGCTGCTACTGTTTATCACATCACCTGAGCAGTTCAATTGTACTACCCATTCTAGACAAAAGACTGACAGTTGCTGGTGGTCATTGACAGAGTTAGCAGTAGGTTTTGTTTTAACCTCCTTAAGGCAAGCTACAACCTCTGCATAGGTCTGGATCTTTGTTGGTGCAAGGTTGGCAGCAACCTGGTGACCATTTGGGGAATTGTCCTGGGAGACTGGTGGGTCTCAGAGTAACTCGACAACTCAGGTTTGCAATTTAACAAGTTAGTGGGTTTCTGTTCACTTTGTGTGACTCAAGTAGTATTTGAAAGATTAGGGTTTGATTCCAGGGTCTCCAATGTTGATTTCAAATCTCCAGTATTGACACTTGGCAGGTTTCTGTTCCTTCTGGTTGGGGTCAGCTATCTCTGGTGGTCCAGGGTTTGACCCAACTGGCAGTTGGGCAATCTCCTGCCTACTCTGGTCAACATAAGGCTTTTCCTGAGTCCCAGGTTTTGATTCCCAGGTTTTCAATACAAGTATTAAAATGCCATTCATGACAGATGTCAAAAGATAAAAGATTGTTAGAGCTTGAGTCTTGGAGATTTTCTTGTACATCTGATGTTTCTCTTTTATAGGAGAATTCTGGGATAAAGAAGTGGTAGTATATCATACTTCAGGTATTACACTAAACTAAGCCTTTTCAAGGTACTGAGGAAAAGTGGAGAAACTAGAGTCTGATCTAGTTTTTAACAAAAAGCTGGCCCTAAAATCCTGTAATAAGAATAGCCAAACCAATTATTTACATAAAGGGTTCACATTAAAAGGACTTGGGTAATCTCATAGTTCACTGGAGAAGACTTTAAAAGCAAGTACAAGAAGTGTAAAAGCTGGTTAGAAAAAAACTTTATTGACTGAAAAATCTGTAAATCAAAAAATATATGGCTTAATTAGACTGAAGATAAAAAGAATTGATAAAAGAAATGAGAAAGCTTTGGAAAAGATATGAAGAATCTTGGCAATGGAAATCAGGAAATAAAAAAACTTTATTTTTCTTTAAAATAACTATTTAAAAATAATTAAGATATAAAGTCCCCCTTAATAATCATTAAGTGCTCTTCAAACAGCTTGAGAGTATTAGCAACTGACCCTCTCATTGCTAGTATTAGTGCTGGGAAAGACAATAGAGCTTTTCAGTGATGTGAGAATGTAAATCCTAAAGCCAGGTGCTTTTAACGTTGGCTTTACGCTGAAAGATTTTGAATCCACTTTTGGAACCTCAAGTGGCTCTTCTGATTAGATGCAGACTTTTGGATTGAGTAACAATTAAGTTAAACTCAATTTAAACATACTAACATTGCCTAAGTAACTACTGAATAAAACAAAATGACCTGATTTAATTTTTGTTACCAAAGCAACGTCAAGTATTGAATTAACTGGATCAGATGTCAAAGGTAATACAAACTGAATACTGCAACCTAATGACCTATTTTTAGGAGCCAAGTGTCAGTGCCCAGAAAGCCCTGGACAATCAGCTGGCCATCCTAGAGGCAAACCCCCCACAGCTTGGGAACTCCTACCAAGTATCTCCCAGAGCAAGAAACCCCCCTTTTGACTAACAAATGGCCCAGGATTTGAGAGGCACACAAGCCTCAAATCCCTGGCTTTGATTCTATTAAAAATTTGGGCCTCTCAACTATTGGGAAATGGTACATTGGAAGCACAATTGTTCAATTGTGCAATTGGGCGCTTGATTACTTTTGGGATCTATAAATAACTGTGGCACCTTGACATGCTGCAGTTAAAGAAAGGTTCATGTTATACCAAACAATGAGCACCCACCCCCTGGTCCAAGTACGCAAATTCCAGTGAAAATTTTAAGTTTAACTGCAATTGATGCCATCAGTTCTCTGGTGGCATTAAAAGCCTCCAAATTACCAATAAGTATAAATATTGAGGAGGAAAAGCCCTTCTCACTGTTGACATCTTAAAACAACAACTTTATGCTCAGGATCCCTTATTTTCTTGCAAGATTCATCTACTTTTGCACCAATATAACTATTCTGTTTGCATTTATTTGTATCTCCACTACACTTTACAATCTCACACATCTGCTTCTTCTGTCCACCAAGAGTGATCATTTTGCCCTCCATGCTGGAGATTTCTCCTGCTCCCCCTGCAAACTGTGCCTCCTGCCCAGGACTTCAATAAGTTGGGTTTTGTTTATATCACAGTATTGGGTCTGGCTGACCAGGTTGTGCCTCATACTAAAAGTTGGCGCCCCCTGGCTACTGCAGTTAACTACCTGGTCTGTATTGAGCCTATTGTGTACATGGCCTTCCAGGCCCAGCCTGCCTCCCCTGTGGGAGTCCAGTCAGACCCTGGTATGGGCTGTGACAGTATGTCAAGCATATCAAAACTAGTAACCCTGGGCCCCTATTCTTCTTTGATTATAGAAGCATCTTTTATGCTTTTATTTTTGACCTCAGCTTACTACCTAAGACAGTATACAACCAAGAAACAAGTGATAAGGAGCGCCTTTTGGGAAAGCTTTAAATTTGGAATTAGGAGAGAAGGATCTTTTATTAGATAATATTTTAGACTTATATAGATTGGGCTGTGTCAGAGATTTAGTTGGATAAAAATAGGGGTTGGTCATGTGCAGATGGGTTTGAGCCACTGGATACTTGGATTGTCATGTGATATTGATTGGTTGTTATTCTTGGTATGTCAATTGGTATATTAGAAGGGCACCAAATCGGGCAATGGCTGGATGTTAAGTAGGTTGGTGGTAGCCAGAATGCTTGTATATTCAGACCCCTCAATACACCCCCCTTAAGGGGTCACTCTGGTGCATCAGGAGGGGGCTTTGTTTTAACAGCTGCTGCCTGATGCTCCTGGAGCTGTTTACTAGTTGAAACCAGTCTGGTCAAATGTTCTTCTTTACTAAGGCAGAGACAGATTCTGTGATATTTCTTGACAATTGGGGTTTTGGCACCTTGGAATTTTACTAAATAGGTGTTATGATCTGGACTTTACTTGATTATTCTCCCTGATCCTCTGTGTACTGAGTCTTTTTTCTTTCTGTTGCCAGCTAGAACCCAGACAGGAGAGTTGATGGGAAGTGGTTTCTCTGTGTAGGTTACCTTTTGTGTTTTGAGCCTTTTTATTTCTGCTGTTTTAGCTTTGAGGCGTATGTGCTGTAGATTTGGGGCCTGTTTTACTGTGAGAGGGTTTTCCCAGGGGAATATTCACATATGGTTGGTTATTGCAGGTGACTATCTCTGGTTTGTACCCATATGTTAGTTCAAATGATGAGTAGCCTGTCCCTTGATTGGTGTGTACCTGAGATACTAATAATACATGCTTCACATATAGTGGCCATGTGTCTCTAGCTTTGCCATCTATTATT
The DNA here is from genome assembly GCA_014839935.2 of Entomophthora muscae. NCBI lineage: Eukaryota > Fungi > Entomophthoromycota > Entomophthoromycetes > Entomophthorales > Entomophthoraceae > Entomophthora > Entomophthora muscae. The sequence goes on along the minus strand of QTSX02004668.1, from coordinate 9,290 downwards.
TTCTCTAGGGCTCTGTTAAGGCTGCCGTGAGGTGTTCCACTCTACCGTTGGCCTGTGGTCTGTATGGAGAGGTTGTGGAGTGTTAATAATTTTGGGATTTTAAGTTGTCATTTACTACGTGACCTGATAACTTGGTTGCTCCATCAGTTATCATGTAGTCTGGAATGTTGTAGTTGGCTATGATTGCTTTGTTAATGAATTAATTTATGGTTTCTGCTTTATAGTCCTTTGTTGCCCAGCAGATGGGCCAGTGTATGGCAAAGTTGATAGCTACAATTAAGAAATGTTGGTTTGTTTTTGTTTCTGGAAAAGGGCCCACTACATCTATCTCCCAACCCTTGAATGGTTCAGGGGCCAGTACTGGGTTGATTGTTGGCTGGGGAGCCTTTGTGCTGGTGTATTTCTTGCACACTGCACTTTTTCAGAACATCAGCTATATCCTGTTTGAGGTTGGGCCACCATACTATCTCTTTTAATGTGAGGTATAGGTTGTTAGCCTTTGTATGTCCTAGTAGGCAGTGATGTCTTAATATGGTGTCAACTCTTTGTGTAAGTGAGATGTAGGGAACATGTTTATCTCTAATAATGTGGTATACATTGCTGTTTGATACATGTAAATACTTTTTGTTCCTTACTAATGTATTATGGGTCAGTTGTTGTGTTGAGGGGTCTTTCCCTTTGGTTTTATACTCAGTGTTGTATAGGTTTGGCCAGGTAGGGTCCAGGAGTTGGGATAATTCTCTCTAGGCTGACATAGTCTTGAGAAAGCATCAGCTGTGACCAGCTCTGCCCTTGTTTGTATTGGATGTCTAAATTAAGATGCTCCAGCAGGGACATCCATTTTGCTTGTTGCCGTGTGAGTGTGTTCTGAGTTTTGAAATATATTAAGGATTTATGGTCAGTTAGTACTCAGACATTTAAATGTCCTTCTAAAGAAAACCTCCATTTCTTGCATGCATGATATATTGCTAGCAATTTCTTATTGTGTATTGGGTATCTCTTCTCAGTATTTGTTAGTTTTCTGCTTTTGTAACATACTTGCAGGAAGTCTTGCTGCCCTGGCTGGCAGATGCGCAGAACTGCGCCAATGGCTGTGTCACTGGCATCTGACTTAAGCTTGTAGCACCTGTTGTTATTAGGGTATTGCAAGATTGGTGCTTAAATCAAAGCTTGAATTAATAATTGAAAGTTCTTGTCACACTCTGGTGTCCAGATAAATTTCTTTTTGGAATTACCCTTGGTTAAGTCATTGATTGGTGTGGTTAGTTTCCCACAGTATTTGATGTATTTCCTTAGGTAAGCTACCATACAAAGAAATCATCTAACTTGTTTAACAGATGTGGGGTGTTGTATGTTATTTATGGCTTTTTATTTTGTCTGGATCTGCTTTGATGCCACTTTCAGAGACAATATGGCCCAAGAACAGGAGTTTCTTTTCATAAATTGGCACTTACTTGGTTTTGCGTAAATTTTGTGCTTTGCAAGTCAATTGAGTGTCTTGCAGACATGTGTGAGGTGTTCCTCTTTTGTTTTTGGGAATATGATGCTATTGTCAAGGTAGAATAATTTATTTTAGAGACTGTTTAGTGCTTGTTTCATCATTATGACAAGCATTGTGGGAGCTTTGTTCATCCCAAAGTTCATTAACTTACACTCAAAGGATCCAAATTGCATATGGAACACAGTCTTTGGTATGTCTTTTTCCTTTACTTTGACTTGGTTTTATCCTGAGGTGAGGTCAATTTTGGAGAAAAAATTTGGCTCTGGAGAGTCTTGCAAACAGATCCTCTATAAGTGGAAGAGGATATTTATTCTTTACTATGCTTGCATTTAGTGTTTTATAGTCATTTACTAGACGCAGAGTGACTTTCTTTTTCTTTACAGAGAACACTGCTGCCTCACACGGAGATTCAGACAGACAAATGAATCCTTTGGCTAGGTTGTCCTCAATATGGGTTTTGAGGGTTTGCTCCATGAAGGAGAGTCTGTAGAGGGATGCAGGCTTAGGCATGGCTTTTCATAGGTTGATGCCATGTTTGACCTCTTGTTTGGGGGTAACTCTGTGAGTTCTTCTTTGAATACATGTGCATATTTGTTTAGGAGTGCCGCAAGTTCTGGGCATTGGATTTTTGTTGTTTGTATATTATTGAATTTGGTGTACCTCATTATTTGGAGAGACTGTCTTTGGTTTGACGTTCTGAGTTGTCTTGATTTATGACTTGGACAAATACTGTGTCTCTTAGAATGAGGCCGCTGGGTTCTTTGAGGATATTAAAATTGACTCCGTTGCGTTTGATGGTCATGGTTTTTGTTTTCCAACATACACTGGGGTTCACTCGGATGAACCAGTATATGCCTGCTACAATTTTGTAGTTTATTTTGTTCATGACAAGTTCTTTGATGGAAGTTTGTATGCCTTGGAGGTCAATTCTGAAGGGAGTTGTTTTGCCTTCAAGTAGAACCTTTGATTTATCTGCCATTCTGGCGTATTTGCAGTTGGATTTGACAACTGGTATTTTATACTTGGTTACAAAAGGTTTTCTAACCATAGTGTGTTGTGCACCAGAGTTGAATAAAATTTTATGTGTATGTGATTTGTAAGTGCATGGGTATACAAGAAGTTCTGAGTGATCTTTAATTTTTAAGTTCATAAAAATGGAGGATTACAGGGTACGTGGGATGTGAGCAGCAAAGTTTGTGCCTTGGTACAGTTTCTTGTCAAGTTGGGGGGGAGACAGGGGCACTTAAGCCTGTTCCCCCTCCTTTTTTCCCTGTTCCTCTGCTTTGAGACCTTTGAGGTCAGAGAATGTGGGGTCAGATTCATAGTGGGTTGCTATTTCAGCATTGTTTACTTTGGTGGTGTCCTCTTTCTTGGGACAGGAGCAGCTTGCGCTTTGGCTGTGATTGTCATTATTACAATTGGAGTTGCCATTGCTATGATTGGTGTTTTGGCATTTATTGCCATGGGAGTTTTTCTGCCATTACTTCTTGAGGAGGGATTGCCTTTGCGTGCAGCATATTCCATGTTTGCACGTTTTTCCTTGCGCTTGGCTTCTGCAATGAGCGCGGTCATGGAGGTGTTGGCCTCTGGGTGGATGAGGGCAGCAACAGAGGGTTTCATTCTGTTGATGAATGAGGCTCTGGTGTGTACGTTGTCAGCTTGCGCTGGGTTTTAGATTTTGCAGTGTATTTCCTCAAATTCATTGGTATAAGCTGTGATGGTGGTCTTCTGAGGAAAATTGCTGAGCTGTATTGCAATGTCTTGGAGGGATTTGGCAATACAGAAATTGTGGGTGATGTCTGCTTTGAACTCTTATCAGTTGTCAAGCTGGTTGTCAGTTTGTGAGCCAACCCAGGTGGCAAACCAGTTAGCTGCAGCCTTGTACAGGTGCTTGCTGGCTTCCTGGACTCAGTTCTCATTAGGGATGAGCTGGCGTAGAGTTTAGCAGTTGAGTGGTCTAGCCAGTTGATGACATTTTCTTTGTTTTTACCAAAAAACTTGTCAATACCAATGTATTTGGTGTTGGTAACTTCACATGTGATAGGTGGTTGTGCGTTTGTTTGTGGTTGAAGAGAGGGACTGAATTGAATTATCTTGGTGTATGCTTTGGGCATGACCAGACCTTCAAATACGGTGCATCCACTAGGTATATCTTTGTCAATGTTGTGGGCGCAGAAGTACGTTTTCCAGGTCTCCTGGGATGTGGCCTGATTGAGTACTTGAGCAAAGGTGGGCGGGTTTTGGTCAGTCATTTTCTCTTTCATGGGTGTGGTCAAAAAATTGTAGCTGCCACCAGTGATAAGGAGCGCATTTTGGGGAAGCTTCAAATTTGGAATTAGGAGAGAAGAGAAGTATCTTTTTTTTGGATAATATTTTAGACTTATATAGATTGGGCTGTGGCAGAGATTTAGTCGGATCAAAACTAGGGGTTGGTCATGTGCAGGATGGATTCAAGCCACTAGATACTTGGACAGTCATGTGATATTGCTTGGTTACCATTCTTGGTATGTCAAACAGTATATTGGAAGAGCACCAAATCGGGAATGACTGGATAATAAGTAGGTTGGCGGTAGCCAGAATGCTTGTACATCCATACCCTTGATACAAGAAAAGAACAAAAGCCAAGAAAAAATTATTGCCAAGCCATCCCAGGTCCAGATGGTGACCTTCTCCATCTTGAACCAGAATACTGCTGCCCCCAGGACCTTTCCTGATCTGTCAAAAATGGACTTGGCTGGCTTCAGAAAAGGAATGATCATGACAAACACTCTGTTCTGTGCCCACCCCAAGAGCTTCAGAGACAAGGCTTAGAAGATTATGATGATGGCTGCCCAACTGAAGGATGATGCCAGAGAAACCTTCATGACCAGCCTTGAGGAAGACCCAGACCTCATACTCTTCTACGACTAATTCCTGGAGAGAATGAACTCTGCAACCACCCCTGCTAGTGCCAATATTCAAGCCTACATGGGGCGCATCCACCTGACCCAAGGAAAGGACAACCTGGAGACCTACATACAACAATTACTATGCCTGGCTGAGGCAGCTGAGATTCAAGACAACATATCAGGCCTGCATTTCAGAAACAGTCTGAACCCACATCACACCAGCCTAATAAGACATCACCAATGCAATCTTTCTAAAGACAAGCTCCTGGCTATTACCTAAGGCTTGAACTTCAGCCAACCACAAAGATACCACACTGGTCAACTCCGGAACAACTAGACTCCTGGTACAAGTAGGCCTTGTTTGAACATGACCCCTGAAGAGTATCAACACCACGTCAGAAGTGGACTATGCTTCTATTGCCACCAGAGTGGCCATTTATCTAAGGGCTGCACTAGCCGCTTCAATGGAACCCAAGGAACAACCATCTCAGCAATAAATAACGCTTCACAATCTTATCCTATCATTGACACTACCTTATGTTATAATGACCATGAGGTGAACACTGTAGCTCTCCTAGACAGTGGGGCAACCCCCAATTACATAGAACATAATCTAGCTGAGAACTGGGTGTACCAATCCAGGGAAACTCCCAACTGGTAACCCTGGGCCACAAGACAACAGACCTGTCCCACAAATGCAAAGAGTCTGTCTCCCTGAAGTCAAAGGGGAAACTCCTGCCTAACAGATTCTGTATCATGGAGAAGCTTCCCAATCCTGTAGTGATAGGTTTCAAATGGTGGGTTGACCACCAACTGAACTTAGACTATAAAAACCATCAGGTAACTATAACTCATGAGAGCCAAGCCTTAGAGGTCCCATGCTTGAACCCTCAGCAGACCCCTGAGTTAAACAACACCACCATAGAATCCTGCAAAGCTGAGATCCCAAAATGTTTGAAGCCTTGGGAGTCCGTCTTCTCAGAAGAAGCCACTGCCTTGCCTAAACACAGCCAGTTCGACCATGCTATCAACCTCCTCACTAAAACTCAACCTAAGCATGGACCTGTCTACAGTTGTAACATGAAGGAACAAGCCACCTTAAGAGAGTACTTGGACAAGATGATGAAGAAGGGATATACATATGTCTCCAAGTCCCCCTGTTTATTCCCTTACTGTTTGTTAAAAAGAAGGGCGGCAGCCTACGTCCTTGTGTCAATTACCAGGACCTAAACAGCATCATTGTAAAGAACAGAAGCCTGTACCTAATGCCAAAGACTTCTCAGAACAGCTTTTGGGAGCCAACGTCTTTTCAAAGGTTGATTTGATGGATGCCTTTAACCAGATCTGGATCAGGCCTGGAGATAAATGGAAGAATGTCTTCAATTTCAGGAAGCCAGGCATAGGTAGATGCATTGGTTGGCTTGGGACAGAATACAACCAGGCCAGAGGGTAATGCCTACCATAGATGGGTGCTAACTTGATAATATAGGATACAGATTGCCCAAGCAAAGACCAAGGCCCTGAAATGGGCACCATAGTGTCTACCATTCCCGTCAAAGTAATGTAAAGTACTCCAAACAGTTGGGTGGACGTAGTCTCAGCTGCAGTGGGGGTCTCCATTGAGCAGTTGGGTTGCGGGGTTAAGTGAAGAGTCATGGGAACAAAGTAGGCAGGCAGATAATTGTACTTGTCTTTGAACAATAAGGGCGGCACTTCAATCCTCTTTCCTTCATGTCCTATGTATTCAGTTTCTCTAGTCCTTGCCAAGGGATTGACAATGAGGATGGTCTCCAAGTTGTACTCTGTGTAAGCGGGTTTGGGTGGGTATTTGGTAAAATGCACAGGTCTAAAGGGGGCTCCTGGGGGACAATATAGTGCCTGGTGTCACAAGTGACAAACTCTTATCAACTATGCTTATTGAAAAGCCTCAACTACAGGATTTGAACCCTGGCTCCCCGTGGACCGCCAGTCTGCAGGGCCAGCCACCCGGCCACCTGCAGTTTTTTGGGCTCAAACTAGAGCAGGATTTAACTTCAGAAAATCCTTTGAAGCTTGATGAATTAAATTCACCTACATCAATACTTCCCACGCTAAAGGTTCCTGTTAACTCAACCAATCAGCAGGCGGGTCCAGCCACAGATCCCAAAATAACTTGGGCCACCGTGGAAGGGGAAACAGAGAATCTTCCCATAGAACACAGGCCACCCAGAGACAACCAATCCCATAACCTGACTAGGGAATTCAACCATTCTCAGTTTGAGCCAGCCAATGGAATAACCCCTGCAATTGATGCCACCAAAGACTGGGATTACCTGGTAAATGGGAAAATCCTGGCCAAGGGAATTTGTGAAAGTTTTACCATAAAAGATGGGCATACTTATACCCTGGACTGCCAGGAAGATGCCCATTGCCATTCTTGCAATAAAGTGACATGAATCTTTGGTTCAACCAGATCATACCTTACTTGTTATTAGTTCTACTTTATTTACAGCCTACGTCTTGCGGTTTGGCACCCCACACTCCCCTACCCCAAGAAACCGCGGACCTGCCGCCCAACCTTTACTGTTCACCAGGAGCTCCCTTTGGCCCAGTACATTTCACCAAGTACCCACCCAACCCGGCATATTTGGAGTTTACTCTGGAGAAAATCCTAATCCACAACCCCAAAGCTAGAACTAGAGAGACAGAAGTTCTTTACAGAGAAGGCACCAAAATTATCTGGCCCCCTCTGCTATTCTGAGACAAGTATAATTTCCTGCCCGCATATTTGGTTCCAATGACACTGCCCCTCACCCCGCGGCCCAAACGCTCGCAAGAATCTGTTGCCACTAATGAATCCACTTCCACCCATATATTTGGGGTGATGTATATCACCCTCACCAAATTAATTGATTATATGATGCCTGCAAGCGGACCTTGGGCAGTCCTTGGGAAATTGTTATCTTATATTGTAAAGTTAGCCCCAATCTTGTGGTGGGCTCTTCTTGCTGGGCCCACAGGCCATCAACCCGCAAGTTCTCAGAAACCCCCCACTAGTTGGATTCCTGACATTATGGTGATCTACCTCAAACACAGTAACCTGGGCCCCAATATGTTGTTAACTCTTGGGGCATCTTGTATGCTATTTTTATTGATTTCAGCTTACTATGTGTACAAGTTAGCTATCAACCTGATCACCTCAGCAACCCAACACCAAACCAGCCCTGAACAGAAAGATGCCCTGCTTGGCAATGAGAAGACCAAGACCCCAAACTTGCAGGTGCAGAACATCATAGTAAACCAGACCACAACCAGAGTAGACATGCCCCAGATGGGGAAGCTCACCCTAGAAAAAGCCAGAAGAGCAATACCAGTCCTCTGTCTCCATTTTAAAGCCAATGCAAACTCATACTCCAACAACACAGAGAAAGTCCTTGGGGTAGCCTCCATGCTCTCCAGCAATGCCCTAGACTGGTTCAGGAAAGCAACCACCAAGGATGTCAAGTTCTTCCTAGACTACTCCTGATTTGGGAGCAAATTGATGGCCACAGGCAACAACCAAGACACCTGCCACCACACCCTAATCAGCTTACTGGAAATACAACAAGGACCACACTCTCTGCAAGCTTAAACCCACAAGTTCATGAAATTGAAGGCCAGAACCCAACTTGAGGACAAGCTATCAGCCATCTTGTACCACTGAGGAGCCTGCCCTGCCCTGAAGGAGCTCCTCAAGCACCACCCCCTACGCTTGGCCTGGATGAATTACTCCTCTTGTGCAGAGGTGTCAGGGAACCAACTCTGATTGGCTGGCTCACTAGTGTTTGGGAACTGGCGGGTTGCAGACTGGGTGGGAAGAGCCCACCAAAGGATTGGTGCTAACTTAATGAGTAGTACATTGACTTGCCCACCCACAAACACGGACCTGCAGCTGGGACAATAGTATCTATTACTCCCGTGAGAGTAATATATACAGTTCCAAAAAGCTTATTGGTATGGTCCAGTGGGAGCTCAGCGGCAGAGGCAAGCATTGGTTTGGGGGCAACAGGTGGTTTCATGTCCATTTGATAGGCAGGAAGGAAGTTGTATTTATCTCTGAACAGGCAGGGTTTGGTAACGTACCAAGGGCCTTCTCGGTTGTATCTGGTTAACTCAGTAGTTCTGGCCAAGGGAACCCGGGCTAGTATGTTGTTGGCGGTGTAGCCCTTGTACTCAGGCTTTAAGGGGTACTCTGTGAAATGGACAGGACCAAAGGGGGCACTTGGTGGGCAGTACGTAGCTGGCAGGCTGGCAAGAGGGGCAGAAAATCTTGGGGTTAACTGGAAGATGGCAAAAATAAAATATGGCAATAGTTGGGAAACTCAATATCTCATAACCTTTATTTAAAAATGACAATGGGGGTTGATCTTGGCCTGGCAGGTACTTATACCACACTGCCAGGCTTCACTACCTGGTCAGGTTTTCTGGACTTGGGCAGGTTGGCATCTGGTGTCTCAGATGGCAGTGTGGCGCTTGGCATTGGTGGTTTGCCACTGGCTGCTTTGGGGTGAGAAGACTTCAAATCCTTCTGTTTATTGATTTGGGTATTGAGTGCCTCTTTGGGTTCAGTGCCTTCCCTGGGACTTTGGGGGAGTTCAGAATAACTTTCAGGAAGAAATTTGTCTATTTCACTGGGCAAACTGCCGGTGTCAGGCGTTGGCACCTCAGGGAAATTCCCGGTATCTTGAACTGGCAGTTTGCCTGCAGAATCCTGCAGGGAAGCTAAGGGTTTGGGCCCTGGCGGGCTGGCAGCAACTTCATCAATTAGTAGTGGATTATTGCATTCCCAGCCTATGAGTCTTGTGGTCTGCAAAGGGTTTTGTCCAGGGTTTGACTCCAATTTTGTATTTTGAGATTTAGGAGCATCCAAATTGTCATTCCTG
>QTSX02004667.1:0-28814 GCA_014839935.2 Entomophthora muscae | reverse complement strand
TTTAAGCACCCGACACAATATTTTTAAATTCATGTTTCAGATCTTGTGTCTTATTTTAGATACCTTGGTATCATTCTTGATTAAAATCCATTGCACACACTGATTGAGTGATTTTGTTTACATAGTGAGTTGCTATTGTGTTTTGGTTTTGGGTTGAGTTTTGACTCACCACGCTTGGGTGTATTTTGTCACCAATTCATATAGTAAATATATGTACACCAAAATTCACCTCACACCATTTTGTTTATGAATCAGTGTTTTTGGATAGTATTTTGAATAGTTTTGCTTTGCCGCATGAGCACTTTTTGCTGTGTTGACCCATTTTGCCCATAAACGCCAAAAATCCCTGTTAACAAAGTGTACATTTTACCTGATAGTTGGAATTTGCTTAAATCTGAAATCATTTTGTTTAAATCTGAGGTATTTTTGGTTATTTCCATAGCTTTTAAAACTACTGTATTATCTGTAATTTCATGACCATACATTGATGGTAATACTATAAAAACCAGTTTTTTGATGGAATTCAAACAAATTGTCAAATATCTACAACTTGATAAATGAATTAGAAGGACAGCTGCAAAATTTTGTTGAAATAGAAAAAATATTATGGAACTAGTAACAGGAAAGCTGGACAACAGGTCAGCCACTAATCCAGTCAAAGGAAAATGCTCTGAATTAATTGGGAAATATTATAGATGAAAAGATCAAAGAAGTGTTACTTAATCTACAGGGAACAATTTTATCAAGTTTGAATTTCAATGATGCAGTCTACAATTTGTGGGAGTTCTGGCAAGGATCCAAAGAAAACAATAATAAAATCAAACTAATAGAAGGAAAGAAAAAACACCAGAAATTACAAGAAATAAAGAGGAATCTATTCAAAACAAATAAATGAAAATAATCAAAATGGAAACAGATGAAAATGAAATAAAATCAAGAAGCAAAAGTGCTTCAAGAAATACTGAAAATTTATCAAATGAAAATCAAGAGAAAGCACAAGTTTCATGGAAATAAGAAAGATCAAGCCCAGGAAATCAAATGAAGAGCAGCCAACACTCATGAAGTTTGCCAAAGGGGCGCCTGTGGCTGAGGGGGAGCAGGGGAAAGAATTAGTAAGGTTTTATATGTTTTACTTACATTTACTTTATCCACAACAAGAAATGAGGAGGAGGTCATTGAGGTGACAGCCTTCATGCCCAGTAATGTTTACAGGGGTCACCAATCACTGGTAGCCCCTGTAATTCAAAGAAATCAAGCTGATATTAATCAAATAATTCAAAAGAACATGAATGAATATGGAAATAGGAAGTAAAAGCAAGGAATATTTACCACCTGTGGGGTGCTTGCCGTGGGTCAGGAAAGCCTACAAGCTAAGCAGAATAATCAAGTTTAATGAAATAAATAAATTCAAGGGAATTTCAAGATGAATTCTGATGAATATATTTACAAATGCTGTGAACAATTCCCATTTGCAAATATAAACAAATATAAAAAAATCTCAAAAAAACAGACTTTCAAATAGGACCAGAATATCTCAAAACTGAAATTTTCAACAAAGTTTTCAAAGCATTATCAAATAGAGTTGGGGATGAAATCCTTGTGAATAAGTTTAAGCCTTTATTGATTTTGTTTTCTAAGGCATGGGGGGCAGATATAAGCTGGGCGCCCCCAGAACCATATTCAAATTTTCTAACACTTCCTATATTAACAGATTAATTCAAATATATATAATTATGCATGTTTTCAGAAAAATATGCCTCTCAAAAGATTCAAGTTGCAACATACCTAGGAATACTATTACACTACATATTAAAAAATGTTAAAAATTTAGAGGACATGCTAATTCAAATAGACATATGCCAATTAGCACTAGAGAAGCAGAAGACACCACGGGGGTACAGGACAGTTGAGCATGTCCTGTACAACTCCTTTGCACTTACATCACTATATGGCTACTATGTGCCTCCTGAGAAGAATTTGCTGATCAATTTGCTTTTGCAATTGCCTTTTATCAGACGCTCTGTCACCATCTGAGTGCTCAGCGCCACCTCATTAGCAATCACATCCAGAGTTGTCCACCACGTACAAAAGAGTATGTGGATCCAATTGGCCACAATAGCAGAAAATTTGATTTTGGGGTATAATTCCGCAGAATGATTGCATTCCCCTTTGCAATTTGTATCCCCTAATAAACAATATTCTCTTGCACTTTAATTTTAATTTTAATTTTAATTTTTAAATTGCAATATTAATCTATAATTAGTTATTATATAAAAATTGAGTAGTTATAATAAAGCAAATACATGTAATAGTAAAAAATGAGTTATAAATTTGTTTATTTACTTGACAGCAAAAACAGGTCCATATAATAATAGTTAAACAACAAGAGCTCTATTTACCCAACTCAAACTGTCCGCTCCACTTATGTTCTAAACAAGCAATTGTTTAGAATTTGAATTACTTTTCTCTTTTAATATGATTTGATAAATAGATTTGCTCTGCTTAACATGTGTCATATGTAATAATTAGTAAGATATACATGAAAATCATTAGTTTTTGTATTGTGTGGCTGTAGTGGCACTGAATCAATAAGGATCAGGTGATGCCTCACAAGGTCAAATCTGTGGCTTTTAAAAAAGCCATTGTAATAAAAAGGGTCCACATTTATTCAAATAAAATTGATATTTTTTAATTTTTTTATTTGTTAGCTCTTTAGTCAATACAATATTTGGTGTATTATACTAAAAATATGTGTCTCTTTATATCTAGTATAATATATTTTACTTTCCTTTTGTATGTATTCTTATAAGTCTAGAATACAATTAAACGGCAAGTCATTATATATAAATAATCTTTGATTCCTAATAAAAACAGAATAAATAAAAAACAAATAAAACCAGAGCACCCATTTATTTGATTGGCTGGGAGTTAAGGGCTTTGGGGAGGAAGGATTTGGAGTGCTCATAAAAAGCCACCACCACATCAGGTGGCATCTCAAATTGACTGACCTCAATAATGTTGAAGAGATCTTTGGTGTCCTGTGGAAGCCCTGCTTTGACCTTATTCTTGATCCACCCAAAGCCCTCCTTGATTGGGTTAAGGAATGGAGAATACAGGGGGAGAAAGAGGAGTCTCATTGGACAATCAGTAAGGCAGTGGCTGGAGGAACTGCTATTTTTATTGATGGGTTGGAACTCACAAACAACCCAATCCACTTTTTGAAGCCCAACATTATCAAGAACAACAATGTTGGTTGTACTGCAATAATTGATCCAAAGGTACATCTTGACAGTTCAGAGAAAATTGAGAAATGTCCTGTTGTTATGGGAGCTCTTAATCATTTAATTGATAAGGAGCGCCTTTTGGGGAAGCTTCAAATATGGAATTAAGAAAGAAGAGAAGCATATTTTTTGGATAATACTTTAGACTTATATAGACTTGACTGTGGCAGAGATTTAGTTGGATTGAACCTAGGGGTTAGTCATGTGCAGGATGGGTTTAAGCCACTGGATACTTGGACAGTCATGTGATATTGCTGGTTACCATTCTTGGTATGTCAAACAGTATATTGGAAGGGCACCAAATTGGGCAATGGCTGGATGTTAAGTAGGTTGGCAGTAGCCAGAATGCTTGTACATCCAGACCCTCAACACCCCCCCTTAAGGGGTTACTCTGGTGCATCAGGAGGGGGCATTGTTTTCACAGCTGACGCCTGATGCTCCTGGAGCTGTTTACTAGTTGGAACCAGTCTGGTCAAGTGTTCTCCTTTACTGAGGCAGAGACGGGTTCTGTGGTATTTCTTGACAATTGGGGTTTTGGCACCTTGGAATTTTACTAGATAGGTGTTGTGATCTGGTCTGTACTTGATGACTCTTCCTGGTCTCTGGTGTACTGAGTTCAATTTCTTCCTGTTGCCAGCTAGAATCCAGACAGGAGAGTTGGTGGGAAGTGGTTCCTCTGTGGAGGTTACCTTTTGTGTTTTGAGCCTCTTTATTTCTGCTATTTTAGCTTTGAGGTGTATGTATTGTAGTTTTGGTACTTTTTCCACTGTGAGGGGTTTCCCCAGGGGGATCTTTATGTATGGCTGCTTGTTGCGGGTAATTATTTCTGGTTTGTACCTGTAGGTCAGCTCAAACAGTGAGTAGCCTGTTCCTTGATTGGTGTGGACTCAGGATACTAATAATGCATGTTTCACGTATAGTGGCCATGTGTCTTTGGCTTTACCATCCATTATTTTCTCTAGGGTCCTGATAAGGCTGCTGTTGAGGTGTTCTACTCTGCTGTTGGCCTGTGGCCTGTATGGAGAGGTTGTGGAGTGTTTAATGTTTTTTGGATTTTAAGTTGTTGTTTACTACGTGACCTGATAACTCAGTTGCTCCATCAGTTATGATGTAGTCTGGAGTGCTGTAGTTGGCTATGATTGCTTTGTTAATGAATCAGTTGATGGTCTCTGCTTTATGGTCCTTTGTTGCCCAGAAGATGGGCCAGCGTGTGGCAAAGTCAATAGCTACAATTAAGAAATGTTGGTTTGTTTTTGTTTCTTGGAAGGGTCCCACTACGTCTAGCTCCCAAACCTTGAATGGTTCAGGGTCCGGTACTGGGTTGAAAGTTGGCTGAGGAGCCTTTGTGCTGGTGTATTTCTTGCACACTGTGCACTTTTTCAGAACATCAACTATATCCTGTTTGAGGTTGGGCCATCATACTATCTCTTTTAATATGAGGTATAGGTTGTTAGCCTTTGTATGGCCTAGTAGGCGGTGATGTCTTAATATGGTGTCAACTCTTTGTGCAAGTGGGATGTACGGAACATGTTTGTTGTTAATGATTTAGTATATAGTGCCATTCAATACATGAAAGTACTTTTTGTTCCTTACTAATGTATTGTGGATCAGTTGATGTGTTGAGGGGTCTTTCCCTTTGGTTTTATACTCAGTGTTGTACAGGTTTGGCCATTCAGGGTCCAGGTGGTCAGGGTGATCCTCTCTAGGCTGACATAGTTTAGAGAGAGCATTAGCCGTGACCAGCTCTGCCCCCTTTTTGTGTTGGATGTCCAAATTAAGCTGTTCCAGCAGGGACATCCATTTGGCTTGTTGCCGTGCAAGTGTGTTCTGAGTTTTGAAATATATTAAGGATTTATGGTCATTTAGTACTCAGACATTTAAATGTCCTTCTAAGTAACATCTCCAATTCTTGCATGTGTGATATATTTCTAGCAATTCCTTATCATGTATTGAGTATCTCTGCTCAGTGTTGGTCAGTTTTCTGCTTTTGTAACATACTGGCAGGAAGTCTTGCTGTCCTGGCTGGCAGATGCGCAGGACTGCGCCAATGGCAGTGTCACTGGCATCTGACTCAAGCTTGTAGCATTTGTTATTATTATTATTAGGGTATTGCAAAATTGGTGCTTCAATCAAAGCTTATTTTAATAATTGGAAATTCTTGTCACATTCTGGTGTCCAGATGAATTTCTTTTTGGCATTACCCTTGGTTAAGTCATTGATTGGTGTGGTTGGTTTCCCGCAGACTTTGATGTATTTCCTTAGGTAAGCTACCATACCAAGAACGCATCTAACTTGTTTAACGGAGGTGGGGCGTTGCATGTTATTTATGGCTTTTATTTTTTCTGGATCTGCTTTGATGCCACTGTCAGAGACAATGTGGCCCAAGAACAGGAGTTCCTTTTCCATAAATTAGCACTTACTTGGTTTTGCATAAAGTTTGTGCTTTTCAAGTTGATCAAGTGTCTTGTGGACATGTGTGAGGTGTTCCTGTTTTGTTTTTGAGAATATGATGATATTGTCTTGGTAGCATAATGTATTTGAGAGACTGTTTAGTGCTTGGTTCATCATCATGACAAACGTTGCGGGAGTGTTGGTCATCCCAAAGTTCATTACCCTACACTCAAAGGATCCAAATTGTGTACGGAACACAGTCTTTGGCATGTCCTTTTCCTTCACTTCAACTTGGTTATGTCAGGGAATTTCCTCCTGACTACATGAATTGTATATGGAACTTGGGTACAAACACCAAAACAAAGAAAGCCTGCAAACCAATAATAGAACCTAAGAATAGTGCAGAAGTTTATCCAGATGGGGATCAAACCTGAAACCCTAAAGACAGGGAAACGGTTAGTTCAAAGAAGATGATTTGGATTACATTACCTATTTATAACAAACTTATTCAGTCAACAATGAATTCTGACTTTGACCTTGATTCTGTAAACGTTAATAAAGCCCAGGGAGACGTCGCTTACCGCTCAAACGTTGATTGGCTGCATCCAACTTGGTTTTTGCTTTTGAAACCACTATTAACACCCCAGCGTCAAGTGCTGTCTTTGATCTTCCCGCTTGAATCAACTATCTCCCGCTTAATTGCCAATCAACTTGTGGCTTTTTCTACATGTTACTTTTTCCACTTTATAATTTCATATAGTATTTTGCCAGAATTTATGCACATTTGAAACAGGTATTAACTTCAGCCTTGAAATCATTGAAATTTCATGGAAAATCACCTCTCATTTCCCATGATCCTCTTATTTTTGCTCCAGCCTCAACTTTGATGGTATTTAAGTGATCCATACCTTCTATTATTCCTTGTTCCAAAAATAAAGATTATTCTTCTTCTTGCTACTCCTCCATTTTCTGATAAAACACATTTTTGAAGCCATGAGAGCAATTCTATTCCTATCCTGGTTTCCAGCTTACTTCTTGCCAGTGGTATCAGCCTTGGAAAATCCAACTCCTACAACCAACTGGGATAACTCCTCCCCAGATGACGCCCACCAGAAGGAATCCCTTGCCCATGGATGGTTCAAATATCCTTCTGGACATTGGGGACGTAAATTCCACTATGGCTGTTTGTTCACTACTCCTCCTCCTGAACCTACTCTGGTTAGACCTTACACCTCCTTTTACCTCTTGATGTATTTGGTGGGTTACTATCTACTTGGTTGTTTCAGTTCAATGTTTGGAAGATTTGCTTACCTAGGACACCTTGGATATCTTGCAATGGTCATGGTTCCTATCAGCTTGGTAATAGCAGGTTTGAATGTAGGGGCTTTAGCCCATCAGCTAGGGAGTTTATTCCCTGCCAAGTGGGTCCCTGCCAGGTTGTAACCTGAGGTGAGGTCAATTTTGGAGAAAAATTTGGCTCCTGACAGTCTTGCAAACAGATCCTCTATAAGTGGAAGAGGGTATTTATTATTTACTGTGCTTGCATTTAGTGCTCTGTAGTCAGTTACTAGACGCAGAGTTCCTTCTTTTTTCTTTACAAAGAACACTTCTGTCCCCCATGGGGATGCAGATAGGTGAATGGATCCTTTTGCTAGATTGTCCTCAATGTGTGTTTTGAGGGCTTGGATCTCCATGGATGAGAGTATGTAGAGGGGTGCAGGTTTGGGCATGGCTTTACATAGGTCAATGCCATGTTTGACCTCCTGTTTGGGGGATAGCTCAGTGAGTTCTTCCTTGAATACATGGGTGTATTCATTTAGGAGTGCTGCAAGTTCTGGGCTTTGGATCCTGGTTGTTTGCATGTTATTGAATTCAGTGTACCTCATTATGTGGAGGGTACTATCTTTGGTTAGATGTTCTGAGTCATCTTGGCTTATGACCTGGACAAATACTGTGTCTCTTAGAATGAGGTCATTGGGTTCTTTGAGGATGTTAAAATTGACTCCGTTGCGTTTGATGGTCATGGTTTTTGTTTTCTAACTTACGCTGGGGTTCACTTGGGTGAACCAGTCCATTCCTGCTACAATTTTGTAGTTTATGTTGTTCATGACAAGTCTTTTGATAAATGTGTGTATGCCTTGGAGGTCAATTCTGAAGGGAGTTGTTTCACCTTCAAGTAGAACCTTTGCTTTATCTGCCATTCTGGTGTATTTGAAGTTGGATTTGACAACTGGCATTTTGTACTTGGTTACAAAAGGTTTGCTAACTATAGTGTGTTGTGCACCAGAGCCAAATAAAATTTTATGTGTGTGTGATTTGTAAGTGCATGGGTAGACAAGAAGTTGTGAGCAATCTTTAGTTTTTACGTTCATAAAAATGGAGGATTGCGAGACACGTGGGATGCACACAGCAAAGTTTGTGCCTTGGTACAGTTTCTTGTCAGTTTGGGGGGAGACAGGGGCACTTAATCCTGTTCCCCCTCCTCTTTTCCCTGTTCCTCAGTTTTGAGACCTTTGAGGTCAGAGAATGTGGGGTCAGATTCATAGCAGGCTGCTATTTCAGCATTGTTAACTTTGGCGGTGTCCTCTTTCTTGGGACAGGAGTGGTTTGCGCTTTGGCTGCAATTTCCATTATTGCAATTGAAGTTGCTGTTGCTATAATTGGTGTTCTGGCATTTATTGCCATTGGAGTTTTCTCTGCCATTGCTGTTTGAGGAGTGATTGCCGTTACGTGCAGCATATTCCATGTTTGTGTGTTTTTCCGCGCGCTTGGCTTCTGCAATGAGCGCAGGCATGGAGGTATTAGCCTCTGGACAGATGAGGGCAGCAACAGAGGGTTATATTCTGTTGATTAATGAGGCTCTGGTATGCACATTATCAGCTTGTGCTGGGTTTTGGATTTTACAACATATTTCCTCAAATTCATTGGCGTAAGCTGCAATAGTGGTCTTCTGAGGAAGATCACTGAGCTGTATTGTGATGTCTTGGAGGGATTTGGTGACGTGGAAATTGTGTGTGATGTCCTCTTTGAACTCTTCCCAGTTTTCAAGCTGGTTGTCAGTTTGTGAGCCAACCCAGGTGGCAAACCAGTTAGCTGCGGCCTTGTTCAGGCGCTTGCTGGCTTCCTGGACCCATTTCTCATGAGGGATGTGGCTGGCGCAGAGTTTAGCGGCTGAGTGGTCTAGCCAGTTGATGATGTTTCCCTTGTTTTTATCAAAGAACTTGTCAATACCAATGTATTTGGTGTTGGTAACTTCACCTGTGATAGGTGGTTGTGCGTTTGTTTGTGGTTGAAGAGAGCAACTGTATTGAATTATCTTGGCGCATGCTTTGGGCATAACCAGACCTTCAAATATGGTGCATCCACTAGGTATATCTTTGTTGATGTTGTGGGCACAGAAGTACGTTTTCCAGGTCTCCTGGGATGTGGCCTGGTTGAGTACGTGAGCAAAGGTGGGCGGGTTTTGGTCAGTCATTTTCTCTTTCATGGGTGTGGTCAAAAAACTGTAGCTGCTACCAGTGATAAAGAGCGCCTTTTGGGGAAGCTTCAAATATGAAATTAAGAAAAAAGAGAAGTATATTTTATTGGATAATACTTTAGACTTATAAAGACTTGACTGCGGCGGAGATTTAGTTGGATCAAACCTAGGGGTTGGTCATGTGTGAGATGGGTTTGAGCCACTGGATACTTGGACAGTCATGTGATATTGCTTGGTTACCATTATTGGTATGTCAAACAGTATATTGGAAGGGCATCAAATTGGGCAATGGCTGGATGTTAAGTAGGTTGGCGGTAGCCAGAATGCTTGTATATCCAGACCCTTGACATGATATTGGTCCAACCTGTGGGGACCAAGAAGTGCAACAATGGAATATGGTTGGGAAAAGACAGCTGCACAATGTGCTACACCATCCTTGGACCCCTTATTGACCCACCCATGCCTAGACCTGAGTGAGGAGGAAAACAATGATTCATCTATATAGAAGAACTGGACATTCCCAGTCTTCTTTAGAGCCAGATAGGTCTCAGCATAAATTTGTCAATCCTTGATGGTCTTCTTGCTGTTTTGGTTGTACAAAGAAATCCCCAATACTTTCCAGGAGAAGCCCAAATCAACCATTTTTTGTAGACAAGGGTTTTAGAAGCAGAAAGCCTGAACTCTGTTGCAAGCATTGATTGGATAGCAAGTGAGTCCAGGTGGCAATCCTTGGATACCTACTGCTTGATTGCATTGATGTGCACAGGTTGAAGTAGTTTTGGCAGTTGCTTAGCCTTGATAGATTTGGCAATCTGACTGGTGTTGCTGTATTTTTGTGTCAATGTTGCCAATCTATCTGGCCATGACACCAAATCAGGACGCAATATCCCAAACTGCCATTCCCCTGTTCAAGCAGTTTAGGAGAGCTTCACACTCATTATCTGTCAACCAACACTGGCCCTTGGTAGGTACTGCGGCATCCTGGCTAGCAGGCTCAACACAGGGGATGGGGACCTTTGTGTAAAAAGGTGAGATCACGCTTGTTTGCGGTGGCGCTGTCAATGATGGAATACATCACAGGTGCAGATGGCTCAACAGTGGTGGCTAATGGCTTATAAGACGTGTCAAACACACAGGGGCAGTAAGTGGCAACTCTTGGATCCAGAGTGCGGGGCCAGGTGACAACTGGGTATACAGTGGAGGTGTAAATAACCTCATTATTCTTGGTGACCTTGGTATTGTGATGGATCCAGGTCCAACCAGTCAAACTTACCATTATCTTGCCCTTGACTCTTATTACTGTTACCTTTCTGTGATAAAGATTCAAGGAGCTTTGTCTCCAGAGAGGCAATTTTATGGGACGACGCTTTGTTATCATCTTGCCAACAAGCCATAATTTTGACACTCTTTTCCTCCCTATTTCTTAACGCCTCAACTTCACAATTAGCTCTGGCTTTCACCTCTTGTAAAATTTCATCAAACCCTAAAAGCAAGTTCCATGAATCCCATGCATAAACTTGATTTCCTTGTGCAGGGGTTCCCTCTTTGGAAAAATAGTTGGAATATAGTTCTTCAAAAGCCGCTTTCACTTCTACCAAAGATTCCTCAGGTGCTATCTTAGAGACCTCCAAACTTGCCCAAGCCTCCTTGATCAAACTGGTATGAACTTCCTTCCTAGCAGCAGCGGTTTCCACACAAAGCACTCCAAATTTTGCTCTTTCAAATGATAGCAAAGAATACATGATAATGAAAAGTAGTTGAGGGGAAAGCGTCAAAATTGACAATATATCTTTATTAAAATTTAGCTGTTTTTGCTTATATATCATTTGGGGCATATTTGGCTGAAACCCCCTCCAGTTCCTGAATCAACCTATGATTCATCATGTGGTCTATGACATTTGAGTCACCCAAACCTAGATCTTTACCTAAAAGATCACCAATAATTCTCAACCTATGAGAACCAACCTACAATGGGAAGAAGTCACCTGACTCCATTAATCCTAATGCACCAGTTCAGCATGGAGCTTCCCCAGCTCCCAGCGCTGAAACCCTGTGAAATATACCCATTCCAAAACTTAGTTATCAATGTTCCAACTGGGAACCAGCTGATCAATCCTAGATACATAGATATACTTGCCTTTATTTAGTTAACATTACATTTAATGGTGTTCTTGCATTTCAAAAACCCGTTAAAACGCTTTGACACTCAAACGAGACACCACCACAGTGTTTTTAAACCCAAATTTGGGGGTTTGCCTATGGTTAACCTTAACCATACTTCTTGACACAGTCAAGCCCATTAACCAATATAATTAAATCCTCATTAATTATATTGCAATGTATTTATTAATTAACCTTCTTGGTCAATTAAATTGTTTTTGAGATGCCTAGTCTCCAAGATTGATTCAGCCAATCTTGCCTTCTGTTATTTCATTGAATATAGATACTAAGTTTCCAGTAATATTTATCTGAAGAATTCCTGCCTAACTTATCTATATAAAATAAACAGCAAAAACAAAGCAACTTTATATTTTGGAGTATTTATTTGGCTAAATACTTAACAGTGACTGTCATATGGTCACAGGTATGGAAGACTTTGGTTGTAGGCCTTGAGAGCGGCTTCTGTCTAGGATCCAGGTTGGTTGTTCTGGCTTGGGATGTGGGAGGTGGTTGACTGGTGCTGACACCTTGGGAGGCCTGTGTGTCAGCATTACTCCCCCATGCTGTGCTATGGGTCTATTCTTGGACCCTCTGAGACGCCCTCATAGACAGGCTGCCCCGCAGGCTGGTGCAGGAGCTGGTTGGGAATGGGATTGTCTGTTCATAAAAATAAAATTAAAAATATATTTTAGATTAAATATGTATTTAATTAGACTTTAGGTTTAGCTGTGGGTAGTTGTTTTCTCTTGATTTAGCCTGAAATAGTAACAGAGTTTCTATATCCGTGATTTGAAGTGTATAATATTGTATCCTTTCTGGGTTTGGATAATTTTAAAGTTTAATCAATTTTTATATCTAAACATGGTTATCAAGATTGTTTTTTCCATTTGATTTTAGTTGTGGTGGAGCTTCTTGATTTGGGTTAGTGTTTCCTAGTGTGCTTACTGTACATTAAATTTGGATTCCAGTTCCCGCAATTAATATTTGAGTTTACTAGTGGCATTCAAAAGTGATTTGAAATTTGGTTCTTGGAGTTGATAATCCTGCAATTTCAAAAAACAGTAAACTTAATGAAAATGGTTGATGGATTTGAATACTTCAAATCTGATTCCAGTTAATTCACTTCATCCATTGAAGATATGCAGTTTGACTTGAACTTTGCAAAGTGTCTATGAGTTCTGGCATTTTTGAATATTCAATTAAAAATAAAAAGAATTACATTTAATTAAAAAAGGCTATCCCGCAAAAGTGATTGGAAATTTGGACCAAGGATTTGACAATTCTGTATTTTTACGTTCAGGTTCTGAATTTACAGCAAAGTTGTCAATAAAAGGATAGATATTGCTCAGGAGGCTGGCATCTTGGCCTGAGCTTTCATATTTTTATTATGTTTGGAGCCGCATAACCCTTCTGCAATGGGTACACTATAAACAGATGCAGTGAGACTTGAAGAATCCCAAGGGGTGGTAATCAGTCATTTTTGATCTGGTATTTGGGTGATCTAAATATCATGGTGGTGTACCAGGATCCATCAGTGCAGGTTTAATCCAATGGGGTGGCCCTTGTTTAGAATAGATTGTTGGTTCTAGGACTTGACAAAAATTAAATTTGATATAGATTTTTATTTTTAATCAAATTTAAGGATTTAGAGATATTTATTCAAGGAAAGAGTTAAAGCTAACCATATTAAGCAACAACCTTGGCAAGCTGGACTGGTTTAAAGATTGTGCTGGCGTAGATGTTCGGCTTGTCTCTTTTTTCGGGCATTTTCATAATCTTGGCGAACAAGTTGGATGAAGCCACCTGAAGAATGGCCCCAAGTTGGCTTCTTCATAGTGTAGCCAAGGGTGGCTAGGATTTCAAGAGTGATGGGACCATAAGGAGCAGTATACCAACCAATGTATCTTGCCAAGCTCTCTTTTCCTTTCCCGTGCATTGCATTGGCTATCATTATGGACTCATTCGTGTTCCAATAGGCTCCGTCAAGATGGACGATCGATGAGCCTGACTGATAATTTTTATAGCCTGTCTCCATTATGACTCGGTTGTCGTTGGTGGTGAGGAAGTAGATGGATCCATCGGTGGTGAGGTTAGTAGACAGCTCTTTGATTGTTTCGATGTAAGGTGGCTTTAGGAATGCCGTTTGGTTGGTTATGTTGCTTGAGGGGGTGTTCAGTTTGTCAATGAAGAAAGAGAGGGGCGTATTAGTTTTTTGTATATAGAGGCGCGATCCAAAGATACTTTGAGTGAACTTTATGCACCCTTTTCGGTTAAACTTGGAAATAGGCAGGATTAAATTTTGTTCGGAGCTCAGCGGCATGAAGGGGGCAATAAAGCCCAGGCCATGGAGCATCTCGTGGGAAACGGTGTCTAAAAGTGATATTTCATTGGATGCATGTTTAACTTTACCGACCATCTGGAATTTCATCCTTGCATTTAAACTGATTTCCATGTCATACAAACCATAACTCCCACTTTTTATTTCTCTAGGGCTAAGTTGCTTTACAAGTGCCTGAGGATAGTTGTAATCATTATATTTGCTGCCCAACTGCATCTCACTGGCATGAGTCGATCCCACTATCGAAGACTGGCAAGTCGTATTTCCATCGCAGAAATCATAGTATTTGACTGAAATAACAATCGGCTTCTTTATTTCAATGACGTTGTCAAGGCTCTCGCCTGCAGCAATAAGCACATTTTTCACTTGCCCACACGTTTGATCAGAAATGGTGCAGACAAAATCAAACTGTACTCGCCCTTCTCCAGTCTTGATACGCTTGGGGGTTGTCTGAGAAAAAGATAAACCAAGAAACAGAAGATGTTTAAAGCTAACCATGCCTCTCAAACCAGATATCTATCTAGTTTTATAGTAAACCCATGAATAATTAATTAATGAATTAATTTAGTGTAATTCCAAAAGACTTGGGTTTATTTTGGAATTTATACACAGTTACAATGTATACTTATTCTGGAAGATAAACGGGCCTTTCAAATGATTTAGTAATTGTTATTCAAGGCAATTCTAAAATCCACGCCTTGAAATGTGGGCTTTCTGCTGCTTATTAAAATCACCTCTTTTTACATTAGTATTTATAAAAAGATTTATATAAAAGAGTTACTTTCTATGAGCTCTTGAATTGTCTCACTCTTGGAATAGACATCCTTGTACTTGGCGTCTAAGAATTGCCATTTAGACCGGGTTTATCCAAGCTTAAGCATTATTTTAAACTTTTAAAAAAACCACTCCTCTATTTAGCAGTCATATTATACTAGGTGGTTGCCCCGTCCAAGGACAGAATTAAAGTTGAATTTAATAAATCAATTAAATTTATTTTATTGTCCTTTTAGGCTTGTATTACTTATTGCATGTTTAATTAAAATATTATTTAATTGCTTTATTAAAAAGTAATTTCAATTATATTTATTTAAATTTAAAATTAAAATTGTATACTCCAAGTATAAATAAAAACTAAACCTAAATAAGTATAGTATCACTATTAAGTTTAGTAAGGCTAAACTAATTATTTTGAAATTTAGTAATTGATTTTTAATGTCTGTAAAAATGTAGAGCTGATCTGCAGCTTTTTAATAAGCTATTGGGCATCAAAATCGGCTTAGTATTCACTGAGATACATTGATTTTAGTTTTTGTAGTATGTATTAAAAGTAAATTTAGATAATATCAAATCGAGTCTGAGCCTTTGATTATGACGCGAACCCGATTTCAGCACTTAACTATATATCTCAGCATTTAGAGCAGCTAGAGCTATCATGTTTGGTACCATTTTGATTGGAATCATCTGAAAAATTGATCTACGTCCTCTGAATTTGATGAAAATCATCATATGGAAACATAATTTTATCATAGTTAGTTTATCCCACTGATATTCTTTTGGGATGAAGCTATGTCAAGCAAGGTCTACTCTGAACAATATGCAGCCAGTTGGATCAGGTGATGCATCCAATTGGAATATTCTATTATTTCACTTGAAGAATAATAATTTCGAAATGTCCAAGCCAACCATCTCCTTCTTTAAACTAATATTTATATTATAATTCAAACTGTATTGCTTTAAATTGACCAACCTCTCTTTTCGTTGTCAATTCAATCTTCAGCATTGAGCGTAACCATCCAATCATATAAAAGAAGCTTAAACAATTGCTGCTTCCTTTCTAATTTTAATTCACTCATTCTAGAGTCGGATAAACTAAACAGATAAGCCACTTTGATATGGTTGAATAGGATTAACCACTAATTTAAAATGCAAGTAACCAAATACAAATTTATTAAAGTTTGAGTGGCTTATATTTCAGTTCAACATGATTTAGCCCACACTCTACTGAATTCAATCTGTGTACTTTCAAAGATGCATGTAAGGGATTGAATGTAAGGATGAGCCAAATTGAGCTTTTGCCTTAACGATCAACTTTTAAAATCAAATTTAACTAAAAATCAATTCAGTCAAATCCCTTACAGCTTGAGCCCACTCGAGGTGACATTACAGACAGACAGACTCACTTTTATATATATTAATAGTTTGCTAGGCTGCTGGCTGGAGCAGGTTAAATAAAAATACTAAAAAACACAATTTTATATTGGGATTGCTCGGCTCCACTTATTGGGCAAGCTAAATAAGCTTTAAAGAAGCGGTGGCTTGAACTGGCATAAGAGCTAACATAATAATGACATGTAAAAATTATTTAATTACGCTCATTGCGAAAATATTCAAAGAAAATTTAAAATAATAAAATAATTACATCAAGATCTTTCAAAAAACCAACCACTTCTAAGTACCCGATGGGTCCTAAATAGCTTGTAGCTTCTTTTCTTTCATCCATCAAATATAAATGGGAAACCAAACCTCCCCTTTTGAATCGACAGGATTTAAGCCACAACACTACAGCTCTAAATTTCAAGGGAGGCTCAAACGAACAGAAATCTCAAGCAAGATGATGTGGCGGCAGATGCATGTGTGGCTTTGGACCCTCAAGAATAAACATAGCTACTGGCCCTCCACTGGAATCCAAGCTTCAGGAAGTGATGTGAAAAATGGAGCCACCGTGTGGCAATAATCTCAAATAATCGCAATCTATTTCTTCTTGAATAATTCTTGAATAATTCTCGAATAAACAGCACCTTACATCTATTGGCTGGAAGTAGGCTGTGGTGCGATTTATTAATGGCTTAAAAGGGAAAGAGGAAAATTCCGAAACCTAGAAAATTGATTGAGAGTAGGGATGCTTCGGCTCACCCCGGCTAGCTTTCGGCTCTAGGCCGCTGAAGCTAAAGCGAGTTATTTCAATATTTAAACAATGTTAAATAAATATTTGATACCAGTGGCCAGAAACTGACCGCGGCTGCCCGGGGCTTGGCCGAAGCAGCCCTAATTGAGAGTATAAAAAATCTGTAATATCATGTAATGTAAGGTTTGCCAATGACACAAATTACGTCTTCTGAGCAGGTAGTGTGACAAGCGCGTACTGGTCAGCAGACTGTCAAAAGAAAACAAATCATTCACGTTGTTCATGATTAGTTTCCTTTTAGACAGTCTGCCTAAATCTGTCCCTAAGTCTCTTGCTTGGAATGCGCTTTTTAAAATATTTATTTATTAACGCAAATAAATAAATATTTAACTGCAGATAATAAAATTTATCAGATATGGTTTGGTAAAAGGAAAGGTGTGTAAGGCAGGCTGCCAAAAGAGCAAAACTGTGCTACACTCAGTTTCACTCTTTTATGGCAGCCCACTGGTATGTGTTTCCAGTTATAGCTGGTAAAAAGCGTTTAACAATGGCAATTCACTGGTATGTGTTTCTAGTCTATAGCTGGTAAAAGGAAAGATGTGTCAGGCTGGCTGCCAAAAGAGCAAAGCTGTGCTACGCTCAGCTTTACTCTTTTACGGCAGCCTACTGGTAAGTGTTTCCAGTTTATTGCTGGTAATTAGCTTTGCTTGAAGGTGAAGGTATTTATTTTTTTACAATGTTTTTAGCCATGGTTATAAAATCTTAGCACAAATTAGTTATTATAAAGCTATGAGTGGAGGGCAGGGTACCAAAAGATAACAGTTGTTCTGCAATCAGTTTTTTTATAGCTGCTCACTGGTGTTTCTGTTACCCTAGCAGAAATTCTTTGATTAGTTCAGCAAAAATCTAATTTTGTTCACTATTCTAGTTTTATAAGAGTATTAGTGGTACACAAAGCTATAGTTTTTATTATAAAATGATAATTGTTTTGTTTGTGCAACTTTCCTTAGAGAAGTATAAGGAGATGCTATGCAAATATTTCTATTACTCTATCAGCAATGTCTTATTTTATAATTTTTTTGCTTTTATTATGAATTATACTTTTGACATATAAACAATGGGAGATTGAAAAATTCTTGCATTATCTCAAAACTACAATACTTTTGAAATATTTTTTATTTTCAATAACAATTTTTGAATTCCAAAGATAAATAATACCTTTATTTTAAATTTTATCATTTGATATAAATATTTTTTTTCTGTCTTAGCTGATGTAGTCTATAGTCAAAACCATATAATACTCTTTTTTTAACTGAAATATGTATGTTTGATTTAGTATGTCATATGATTTGTGTTTTGAAATGTTTAACTTTTTTATTGTATATCTAAAATTATTATTTTTTACACCAATAGATGCCACTTATCAGCTTATACTTTTTACTTTTTAGCAGTATCTGGGTTAATTGTGATTACTTTCTAAAACAATTTAATGTTTTTCTATTTTCCTGGGTTCAATTTCTCTAGCATATTTATCCTTTTAATTTTTAGTAAAAAGCTTAGAAATAAAAGCCATCTCAATTAAGATCTTTTTTAAAGTGGTGATGTTTAATTAGTTAGGTTTTTATTTTTGGAAAGTGAATAACAAAAGAGTTTTTGACATATACATCTAGATAATAAAAGGCTAATACAAAAAAAGTAAAAAGCATCTATTAAAATACTCTTTTTATTTAAGCAGTATAGTTTTTTAGATCCTTTAAAGTTGTAAAGTTAAAAAATACTTTTGAAATTGTGCTTTTTGGATCAAAAAACTGAAAAATGTTACCAAAAACTTTATTTCAACTTTATAAATAAAATAATCTAAGTATATGACTTTCTTAGATCATTTAACAGTTCCTGAGTGATAATAATATGTAGTTTTTTTGCAGTAAAACTTTGCAAAGGAGACAAAAAGTAAAATTTTAATACTATTAAGTGCAAAAAAATAAAAAACAAAATAATCAAAAGATAATTTTAAGTAAGTGATATGTTTTTATCTAATATTTCTATGATTTTGTAAAGAATATCATTTTTTAAGTGATAGTTGGATCAAAAATGATTGAAAAATTAGATATCCTAAGACTAAAAATACTTATCATACACAAATTTGCTAAAAAAAACTTACACAAACCTAAGATCATCTTAAAGCCAAAATCTTGAGGTTTAAATTTTGGTTAGTAAAATTGAAATTTGAAAAAAAACTTACCCTAATCAAGAGCAGCTTCAGGGTGAAAACTAATATTAGGTAGTTGGCCCAAAGTTCTCACCAAACCACAAGATCTGCTGCAGTAAAAACTGGGCATTTTTTAAAAAATGTTAGTAAGTAGTAAAATGACTTACCAAACCAAGATTGGCTTCAGGGTAAAAGTCTGGTTTTTTAAATCTACTTTGGAAAATTAGTAAAAATAAAACTTACCAACCCCAAGATCTGCTGCAGGCTAAGTCCATCTAAAAGGATTTGAAGGTGAGTAGTTTATTTTTGAAAATAGTTACCTGAAACGCAGCTTGGTCAAAAAATATTAGTGATTCAAAAAATTACTTACCATACCCATGATTAACTTCAGGGCAAAAATCTGGATTTTCTTAATCTAGGTTAGTAAACTTGATGAAAAAATAACTTACCCACCCCAAGATCTGCTTTGGACCAAGTCCATCTAAATTGGAAATAAGGCTAGTAATTTCAATGAAAAGCTTACCTGATTTGCAGCTCTAATTTGTTTTTTAATTGAATTAGTTTTTTAAAAAAAATTTACTACCTTTTTAAATAAAAGTTAGCTTAAACCTTTTAGAATATGCTTACCTTGAATATCCTTGATCTACCATGATTAAAACAGTTAGTATTATGTATATATTTCAAAGTTTACCTTAAGTTTGAAGTGAATCTATAGATTTTGAGTTGAAAAAGTTAGTATTGTGTTAAGCTTAGCTTACCTGAATGCTTGGTTGATTATCCTACTCTTCTAAGCCAATCAAATCCTTGAATTTAAGCATTCAAGAAGCTTAATTTATTTTTAAACTGATGATCTAGCCATCATATGAAATTTTGCAGTACCACTTTACATATTAAAATAGATATTCATATTAAAAAACCACTTGAAAGCTTTACCTGGAAGCTCCAAAGTCCACCCTGGCAGCACTTCCCATCACGCCAAACTATCACACATCCAGAAGCCTATCAGCGGCTCTGCTGACAGCTCCGCTGGCCACAGGGCAGCCTGACAGGCTGCCACCAAAAGCCTAAATTGTGACTTGCAAGGTAGAATAAGATAGTGTTAACATCAAATTCAAGGAATTTGACCAAATCAGTTAACGCTATTTGGCCACTATAAAAGTGGATTTGCTCTAGATGAAATAGATTGTTCTTTAATCCCTTACTTTAATTTTGGGTTTTTCTGTAGTTCATCACTACAGTAGCAAGCCATCCACCCTCACAAGGAATAGGATCTACTGTGCTTTAATCCTGGCAAGTCCCTGAGTAAGCTTTTTCTCATGCAGCCTGTCAGGCTGCCTGTCTGGCCGGCAGAGCTGTCAGCGGAGCCGCTGGGTGATTCCTTTGTCTGCCAATGTAAATTGTTCCGGTTTCAGTTTAGAAGCTTCTGAGCTCCGTTTGATTGGCCAAGAAATTGAATTTCAAATTCAGTAACCAATCAGTAACAATAAAATAAAGAATGACCAATCAGATACTTACCAAAGAAGATTCAATTACATTTGATAGGAAAGGTAAGCCTCACCTAGCTTTAATACTAACTTTTTCAACTCAAACTTAATAGATTCACTTCAACTCAAAGGTAAGCTTCAAAATATACATATAATAAAAACTGTTTTAAGCATAGCAGATCAAGGATTTTGAAGGTAAGCATTTTTTTTTCTAAAGTTCAAAGCTAACCTTGATTTAAAAAGGTAACTATTTTTTAAAAAAAGCCAATTCATTTCAAAAAATCAATCAAAGGCTTAATTTCAGGTAATTATTTTAAATAAACTACTAATCTTTTTTAAATCCTTTTTTTGAACTTAGTCCACAGCAGATCAAGGTAGGTAAGCTTTTTTTACTAAAATAACTAAACTAGATTAAAAACAGTTTACCGACCTGAAGTAGATTAAGGCTTGGTAAGTAATGTTTTGGTTCTCAAATCTTTTTAAAATAAAGCTGCATTTCATCAGTTAACTATTTCCCAAAAAACTACTAACCTTTGATCCTTTTAGATAGACATAGTTACAGCAGATCTTGGGTTTGGTAAGTTTTATTTTTACTAAATTTCCAACCTATATTTAAAAAACCAGACTTTTGTCCTGAAGCAGATCTTGGTTTGGTAAGTCATTTTTGTTACTTACTAACTTTTTTTAAAAAAATGCCCAGTTTTTACTGCAGCATATCTTGGGGTTTGGTGAGAACTTTGTGCCAACAGCCTAATATAGGTTACTATCCTGAAGTTACTTATGAGCAGGGTAAGTTTTTTCAATTTCAATTATATTAACTTAAATTCAAACCTCAAGATTTTGGCTTTAAGCAGATCTTAGGTTAGATAAGTTTTTTTAGCAAAACTTAGGTATGGTAAGTATTTTTAGTCTTAGGATATCTAATTTTTTCAATCATTTTTGATCCAAATATCACTTAAAAAAAGATATTTTTCTTTACATAATTTATATAAATATTAAATAAGAACATTTCACTTACTTAAAATTATCTATCAATTATTTTATTTTTTTGCACTTAATAGGATTAAAATTTTACTTTTTGTCTCCTTTGAAAAGTTTTAATGCCAAAAACCGCATATTATTATCACTCAGTGTGACCATACAACAGTCACTATTGAGTATTTAGCCAAATAAGTGCTCCAAAATATAAAGTTATCTCTGTTTTTCTGATTATTGTATGTAGATAGGTTGGATTGGAAGTCTTAAGGTAAAGATTCCTGAAAACTGGATATCTAGGTTCAATAAAAGAACAGAAGGCAAGATTGGCCACATTAATCTGGGAGACTGGGTGTCTCAAAAACGGTTTAATTAATTGGGAAGATTAATTAATAAATACACAGGAATATAATTAATGAGGATTTAATTATATTGATTAAATGGCCTTGACTGTGTCAAGAAGTTTGGTTAAGGTTAACCATAGGAAAACTCCCGGATTTTGGGTTGAAAGCACCATGTTTGCAAATTCATTAGGTTAAAGGCGCCACTGCGCTGCCTAAGTGATTTGTAAAACGCTGTGGTGGTGCCTGGTTCAAGTTTTGAAGCATTTTAATTGGGTTTAAGGTAAAAAACCATTAAATGCAAAGATAACTAAATAAAGGCAAGGATGCCTAGGAATTCAGGGTTGATCAGCTGGTTTCAAGTTAAAACATCAATAGCTGAGTTTTGGGATGTTTAATCCACAGGGTTTTGGCACCGGGAGCTGAGGAAGCTCCATGCTGAATTGATACATTGGGATGAATGGAGTCAGGCAACTTCTTCCCATTGTAGGTTGATTATCATAGGTTGAGAAATATTGGTGATCTTTTAGGTAAAGATCTAGGTTTGGGTGACTCAAATGTCATAGACCACATGATGAATCATAGGTTGATTCAGGAACTGGAGGGGGTTTCAGCCAAATATGCCCCAAATGGTATTAAGCAAAAACAGCTAAACTTTAATAAATATATATTGTTGATTTTGACGCTTTCCCCTCAACTGCCTTTTCAATTATTATGTCTTATTTTTTAAATTTTTAAAGGGCCAAATTTGGAGTGCTTTGTGTGGAAACTGCTGCTGCCAGGAAAGAGGTTCCTACAAGTTTGTTGGAAGAAGCTTGGGCAAGCTTGGAGGTCACCAAGACTGTGACTGAGGAGTCCTTGGTGGAAGTAAAGGTGGCGTTTGAAGAGTTATATTCTAATTACTTTGTAAAATAAGGTACTCCTGCCCAAGGAAGCCAAATCTATGCATGGGATTCCTGGAACCTGTTAATAGGATGGGACAAAATCTTACAACACTTAACAGCAAAGGCAAATTGTGAAATTGAGGCTTTAAGAGCAAGAGAGGAAAAGAGCGTTGAGATCATGGCCCATTGGCAGGATGATAACAAAGCATTGTCCCATAAAATTGCCTCTCTGGAGACAAAGCTCTTTGAAGCTTTGTCAAAGGAAGGTAATGGCAATGAGAGTCAAGGGCAGGATAATGGTGGGATGGACTGGTTGGACCTGGATCTGCCACACTAAGGAACTGTTAAATTATTTAAGCAAGTCCTATGCTTAGATTATTTTATTTATATAGTTGAAATAAAGTTTTTGGTAACATTTTTCAGTTTTATGATCCAACTAGCACAATTTCAAAAATATTTTTAACTTTACTACTTTAAAAGATCTAAAAAACCAACCGCTTAAAAAATAGTATTTTAATTGATGCTTTTATTTTGATTGTATTAGCCTTTTATTATATAGATGGCTATCTTAAAAACTCTTTTGTCATTCACTTATCAAAAATAAAAACCTAAAGAATTAAACATCACCACTTTAAAAAAGAAACTTAATTGAGATGGCTTTTATTTCTAAGCTTTTTACTAAAAATTAAAAGGATAAATATGCTAGAGGAACTTAACCCAGGCAAATAGAAAAAACAATAAATTGTTTTAGTAAATAACCACAAGTAACTCAAATACTGCTAAAAATAAAAAAGTATAAGCTAATATATGGTATATATCTGGCATAGGAAATATTTGTTTAAGATGCATAATAGAGTAAAAACATTTCAGAACAAAATTTTTTAACAAACTAAACCAGAAATAAATATTTCAGTTAAATTTTTTGTATCATATGGTAAAGCTTACAGACCACATAAACTGAGCCAGAGATAAATATATATTTATATAATACGATTATAGTTTTTATAAATATGTTGATTTATCATTTGAAATTCATAAATTGTTATTAAAAATAAAAATTATTTCAAAAGAATTGTAGTTTCAGGATAATGTAAGAAATATTCAATCTCCCATCTCTTATATGTAAAATGTGTTATCCATAATAAAATTAAAAAATAGGTCTTTACTGATAGTTTAATAGAGATAGTTGCATAGCATCTCCTTATATTTCTCTAATTTAAGTTGTAAAAACAAAACAACTGTTGCAACTGAGTCTCCAGCCTTGCCTGCTAACGTATCTTACAATACACAGGGGGCGCTCAACAAGTTGCCCCTTGACGTGTCTAACGTTATGAATTAATCTAATGGCAATATCAAATGGCGGGTATTTTATCCTAATTAGGAGCGCTACCAATTCCACTTGCTGATCCCCGCACGAGTTATTTCTCAGCTCTAAACCTTACATGGAACTCCCCACCATGCCACCCCTTGTGGCCTTGTGCCTTTCCCCATATAGTATATTAACCACTATATTCTACAATAAACAATACCTTGTTCTTATTATTCTGTCCTTTCTATTGGACTGTTGTCTTCCCCAATTCCAAGTACTGAATCCTCATTGGTTCAGTTGCAACACAACTATCATATTTATAATAATAACTATAACTTTGTTTGCCATTAAATCATCTTGGAAAACTAGAATAATGAACAAGATTAGCTTTTTTACTGAACTAATAAAAACACATTTATGCTAGATAAAAGAAAGATACCAGAGAGCAGCTGTACAAAAGAATACTAAGTGTGGAACAACTGTTCTCTTTTGGTACCATACCCACCACTCATGGCTTTATACTCATTAGTTTCTGCTAAGCTTTTAACCACAGCTAAAACATAGTAAATATATATAATTATATTTAAATAAAAAAGCTAATTATTAGCTAAAAACTGGAAACACAACCAGCAGGCTGCCATAAAAGAGTGAAGCTGAGCGTAGCACAGCTTTGCTCTTTTGGTAGCCTGCCTGACACACCTTTCTTTTTACCAGCTATAGACTAGAAACACATACCAGCAGCCATCATTATGCACTTTTACCAGATATAAACTAGAAACTCATACCAGTGGGCTGCCGTAAAAGAGTGAAGTTGAGCGTAACACAGCTTTGCTCTTTTGGCAGTCTGCCTGACACATCTTTTCTTTTACCAACTATAGACTAGAATCACATACCAGCAGGCAGCCATCATTAAATGCTTTTTATCAGCTATAAGTGGAAACACATATCAGTGGGCTGCCAGAAAAGAGTGAAGTTGAGTGTAGCACAGCTTTGCTCTTTTGTAAGCCATCCTGACACACCTTTCCTTTTACCAGTTATAGTATAAGATAAAGATTTTAAAAGTTAGCTAATCTAAAAAACAAAAAAATGATTTCAGCTAGGATATCTGGACGCGTACCCAGGTGGGATGCTGTAAAAGGGCAAAGCAGGCAGCTCAGATTTGTTCTTTTGGCATCCCACCTGCCACACCACACTTGTTATCTCACCTGGCTTGGAAGCTGATTCTTGCATCAATGATAAAACTTCAGGGCTGGAAGGTTTCCAATCAATTAATTTTCCGTCACTTTGATGGAAATTGGTCAACAGAACATATTTTTTAAATGATTTTATAACTTTTTTCCCTTTGATTAACACACTTTTGCATATGCTTAACTTGAGCTTGGAATTATTATTTTTAAAAATACTAGGCCCCTTCCCAGCATATGTAACTAAACTTAATAATTTTGCTGTAATTTTATTTATGAAAATGTAAGTGAAACTCAAAAAGGGTTATGGAATTTAATACAAATTAAAAACAACAAGTTTTCTATCAAACCTAAAAAAACCAAGCTTCCAATAATTCACAGTAATAAAAAAATATTTCTATTATTGCATCATTATTACTATTACAAAAGATTTAAGAGCTGTGAGGATAAGCAAAAGAAACTCAAACTAAAATGAAGGCCACTCAGCTGAGAACAAAAATCAACCCAGCTTAAAAAAATAGAGGGGATCCAAATCTTTTTTTATCCAATAAATAAATTCCTTGATTTTTAATTTCATTTTAAGTTGAGTTGAGTTGAGTTGATTTTATTCTCAGCTGAGTGGCCCCCACTTTAAGTTGAGTTGATCTAGCTTATCCTCACAGCTAAGAAAACCACTGTGTTGTGTTCTGAGGCACAGCACAGACACACAACAGGGAATTGTTGCAGCT
Organism: Entomophthora muscae; assembly: GCA_014839935.2. NCBI lineage: Eukaryota > Fungi > Entomophthoromycota > Entomophthoromycetes > Entomophthorales > Entomophthoraceae > Entomophthora > Entomophthora muscae. The sequence continues at coordinate 3,147 of QTSX02004667.1, read as the reverse complement.
GAACCAATTAGAGTATAGTATTTTGATTGGGGAAAAACAGTACAAAAGAAAGGACATAAATGAATATATTAAGGTATTATTTATTGTAGAATATTGTGATCAATATACTATATGGGAAAAGCCACAAGGCCACAAGGGGTGGCATAGTGGCATGCTCCATGTAAGGTTTGAAGCCAAGGAATAATTTGTGTGGGGATCAGCAGGTCAAATTGGTAGTGCTCCTAATTAGAAGAAAGTACCCACAGCTTGATATTGCCTTCAGATTGATCCATGCTGTTAGAAATGTCAAGGGACAGCTCCTTGAGCATCCCCTGTGTATTGTAAGATACATTAGAAGGCAAGGAGGAAGACTTGGTTGCAACACCCCCTTGCCCCCTGCTTGTTGTCAGACACCAGGATCAGAGTTTGTGGGAGACCTGGGAAGGCCCGCATGAACAACTTTTGTGTGGGGATGACATGGCAGGGGTGCAAGCAATCATGGTGAAGCTTCTTGGTGTTTCCTTGGACATCTTCAAGTTGATAGGTGTGGCTGTAATAGACTGCAGCTATCTTGAAGGGCCCCAGATGGTTGAGTTCTAGTTTGTCGGAATTGGGGTTGAGGGCATAGACAGGATCATCTACGTTGTATCTGGCCTTGAGGTGTTTTGTACCCCCTCAATTTGCTTGTGTTCAATGTCTTTGGCTTTGGCACACCATCAGCTCAGGGAGGGAGTAGGCAACAAGGGGGGTTTCCTGGGAGCTGTGGATTGTAATTTTCCTTGTTCCACCCCTGTTAAGCTGTCAAGCGTTCAAAAGGACAAGGTTCTTGGACTGAACCCAGTGCCTCTGCTGATCCTTGCTTGCAAGATAAGCAGCACAGTGGGCAGGTGTTCAGGCCACGCAGTGTTGGGGTGCTCCTATGAGAGCTTGGAAATGAGTTGAACTAGTGAACCATTCAGACACACCACAAATCCATTGGTTTGAGGGTGATAGGGGGTTGTGAATATTCTTTGGGGGCATTTTTGGCGCAGTATGCTTTCATGACATGCCCCACAAGTTTAGGCCCACCATCTGTGATGACACGTTTGGGTTGCCCAAAGCAGGCCCCAATCTCTTTATCAATAAAGCAGGTGATATTGGTGGCGGTGTGATTAGTGGTTGCCCATACTACTGGCCAACAGGTGAAATAATTGATGGTCATAATGATGTACTTTTCACCTAGTCTATCCTCCAGGAGGGGTTCAACAATATTGAGGTCCCACTGTTCAAAGGGCTCCATGGCTTTGATGGGCAGTAGAGACTTGAGGGTGCAGGGTTTGACATTTTTTCTTGAACAACACACAGGTTTTGAGGATTTCCAAGATGTCTTGGCACATACGTGGCCACCAAACCTTACACTTCATTATTTTGAAGAGGTTATGCCCTCTGATGTGACCCAAGGTGCAATGGTAATGCAGTATGGTATCTTCTTGCTAGGTGGTTGGAATGTACATAGTCTTCTCACCTGTCTCTGCCCGGAGACAGATATTGCCAGCATTAGTGGTGAATTGACTTTTGTTGTCCTTTAATTTGGAGATAGTTGCGGAGTTGAGGCCTTTGTAGCAGGTTGCTTCAGGTTGGAGGTAGAGCATTGGTCAATTGGGGTCCAAAATGTTGTCCCTGGTGATGAACACCACATAGAGCCTTGAGAGGGCATCTGCTGTGACAATTTCTTTCCCAGGCTTGTACTCAATACGCAACTGGTAAGGAGATAGACACTTGACCCAGCCTGCCTGGCGGCGTGTCAATTGGGACTGTGTGTTGAAGTATTGGAGCAGCATGTGGTCTGTCAAGACACTGGGTGGAAAGGTGGCCCCTTCCAAGTAACAGCGTCACTTCTTGATGCAGTGCACAATGGCTGCTAGCTCCTTGTCATGAATTGGGTAACATTGTTCTGAGTCAGTGAGATTTCTGGATTTTTATGCCACAGGGAGAAAGACGCCCTTGTCAGTTTATACCCATACACACCCCCTATGGCTCTGTCAGAGGCATCAGTCTCAAGTTTGTGTTGGCAATTTTGATTGTAAAACTGCAATACAGGTGCCATTTTAATTCTCTGCTTCAGCGTCTCAAAGGCTTGATCTTTAGCAGGGGTCTAATAGAAGTACTGTTTTTTATTCAGAAGCTCAGTGAGAGGTGCAATAAGTTCTCCAAAATTGGGGATGAACTTGCGCACGTAGGAAACCATGTCTAAGAAGGTATAACCTGGCCCACATCCATGGGGGTGGCATTCTTGTGATTGTCTTTATTTTGGCAGGGTCAGGATTTATCCCTTGGGCAGAGATGGTGTGACCAAGGTACAAGAGCTCTGACTTGAGGAATTCACATTTGGAAGGCTTAGCCTTAAACTAGTTTTTTCAAAGGGTGTCAAGGACAGCATGGAGGTGTTGGAGGTGTGTGGTTTGATCTTGACTGAAGACAATAATGTTGTCAAGGTACACAATAACACACTTCCCAATTAATTCCTCAAATGCTTTGTTTATTAACATAGAAAAGGTGGAAGGAGTGTTGGTCATTCCAAAATTCATGACCTGGCACTCAAAAAACCCGTAGCGTGTTTGGAAGGCGGTTTTTGCTTCATCCCCTGGTGTGATGCGGACCTGGTTGTACCCTACCGTGAGATCAATCTTGCTAAAGACCTTTGCACCAGCAAGCATGTCAAACAGGTTGTCAATCAATGGCAGGGGTACTTGTTTTTAACAATCACTTCATTGAGGGTGCAGTAATCTATGACTAGGCAAAGGGACCTGTCCTTTTTGGCTACAAAGAAGACAGCAGCCCCATATGGCAAAAGCAAGGGGTGTATGAAGCCTTTGTCAAGTTTGTCTACAAGGTGCTGGTGGAGGGTTTCATCTTCTTTTGGTGTCAAGTAATAGAGGGGGCGCTCCTTGGGAAGCAACCCTTGAAGCTGTACAGCATGATGGTTCTCCCAGGGAGGAGGTAGTTGGTCCAGTGTTTCAATGAAGACGTTCTTATATTCCTCAAGGAGAGCGGCAAGTGCATGTGGATATGGAGTAGTCAAGGGGAGGGTTGCAGGTGGTTCTGCACAGATAACCTCAACTGAGCATTTTGTGAAGTCTAGTTTACCTCCCTTGAAATTTTATGAGCCCATTTATTTGATTCTGAAAA
>QTSX02004666.1:0-29087 GCA_014839935.2 Entomophthora muscae | reverse complement strand
CCAAGCAGATCACCAAATGGCTCACCAAATGGTTCACCAACCAGCCAGTAAACTGGTGGCACCATTATCAGTCAAGCCATTTATGACAGGGATCTTCCAATCCAGATCCTAAATGGAACACAAATTGAGTAAGCCTCGTGACCCAAGAGGAACATTACTTAGATAAGCCCTACGACTCCCATGACGTACATGGAAAGCATGTGGCTTGTCATGATACTATATATTCTCCTATTATATTCAATAAAGTATCATTCTCTTCTTAAATCTTCCCCTTTTTCTGTTTATTATACTTCAAGAAGTATAAACTCAACACTTGTGAAAATATTAACAACAATTTGATGATCAACTAAATTTGAATTAGAAAATTATAGGTTAATTGTGTTTAGATAAAGTTGTTACTGATCCAAATTCAAAACCTTAATGAGAAACTTTAAGCCAATCAGGAGCCAAGTGATATAGTAATTGTTGTGACATAAAGGATTGTTTTATAATGTTTCAATGCATGCTCCCTAATTAATCTGATTGAATGAATGTTTGCCATTGTGATCCATTGCTGCTATGACAAGTTGTTTTTGGACTAGTGCTCACCAAGCAACTGATTGGGCACTAGTCCACAAACAACTTACCACAGCAGCAATGGCGCACAATAGTAAAACATCCTGCCAATCATATTAATTAGCGCACATGCACCAAAGAATTATTGAATGTCCCTTTATGTCACAATAATCACTTTCTCACTTGACTCCTGATTGGCTTAAAGTTTATTGTTAAGGTTTTGAGTTTGGATCAGCAACAAATTTATCTAAACAAAATTATATATAATTTTCTAATTCAAATTTAGCTGATCACCAAATATTTGTTAATATTTTAAAAAAGGACTGTGTAAAGTGCCAAAAATAATATGGTGATTGTGGAAGCAATGCTGACACAAAGTAAACAACACATTTTGAGATAAGCATAAAACATATACACAATTGGTAAAAAGATGAGATATTGTAGTAAATGGGAAAACAAACAGGGATAAACAAAGAAGAAATTATATCAGAATAACATAGATTTTATTGGGATGAAAGCTATAAAAACATATGGAAAGGTTTGTAAAAAACAATGAGAGAACTTGAGAATTTATTGAAGGACCAAAACTCTTCAATTACATAGATAAAAAATATAGATAAAAAACCAAAGCAAAGGTGACGTTTGCTGTGCTGCAAGGGGACAAAATTAACAAGGTGTTGGCTAAGGCCCTGATGGCCCTGATGCCATAAACATATAAGAAGACCATTGAGTGTCTTCTTAACATTCAGAAGAGCATTGTGAAGAGCTTGCAGTTCAAGGTTTATGATATTTCTGTACTGTTTTTCTGGGTCAACAAGCTGGAGATGTATAAACATCCCAAACCCACCAAGAGGGCCTGAAAAGAGGAGCCTGAGTTGCCTGCCCAGATGATTGTGCCAAAGATGGCCTGTCCAGCAGAAGGACTAGCAAATAAGTTTGTGAAAAAGATAGACTAAAAAATTGATATAAAATTCATAATTGCTTAAAGTGATTTTCAAAGCTGTTGAGATAAAAAGAATCTCAGTATAAAAACAAAAACAACTCAATCTAAAATCAAAATCAAAGTGGATCCAAATCTATTAAAATTTAATATAAAATCCTTAATTTTTGATTTTGTTTTTTGACTGAGATTTTTTTACTCAAAAGATTAGAATACCACTGTTATCTGTTTTTATAGAAATTATTGATGATGTTGTTTGAAAAGTTCTGGTTTCATAAATTCTCACAAAATTATATACCACCTTTGCCAGCCATAAGTCCAGGCAGCTGGACCTGTTGCCTCCTGTTGTGCACAAGCTAGAGGATTACATCCATGATACCTTTTCAATATTGTGAGACACACTTGTGGGGCTTACCCATGCCAATGAAGTATCTGAGTAGGCAGTTACAACCTACAAGGATGCTGCCATAAGTGAAAATTACCAACTATTGATCTGCAAGACAGAACCCCATTCAAGGAATTCAAACCCCAAATCCCCACAGGCCGCCAGCCTGTGTTTTGAAGCTCAATTCAAGAATAAATTTGACCTCAGAGAAACCTCCAAAACAAGCTTATGAGGCACATTATACAATAAACCTTACTCTCTGAGGGATTTTTCTAGCCTATCCAATAGGAGTGCTGACCCAAGTAATACCCCTGTGACAACCTGGGGCACTGCCAATAGAGTGCTGCATGAATTTCCCCAAAAACAAGGTCCACCAGATAATGAAAAATCTCATGTCTCAAAGAAGGAAATGATACTCCCCATTTCAACCCAGCCAATGATGAATCAACAACTTTGGATGCCACCAAAGATTCCCAACCCCTGGTAAATTTTACCACCTTGCCCAAAGGATTTTTCAAAATGTTTCCCATGTCAGATGGGCATACTTATACTCTGAGGCTGCCAGAAAGTTGCTCATTGCCATTTTTGAAATAAAGTGTTATGAACCTCTGTTCTCTCAGGTCATTCCATATCTAATTCTAGTGCCTTTTAATTTGCAGGTTGACTTCTCTAGCTCCATCCCTTTTACCAACTAAACTTGAGAAACCGCAGACAAGCTGCCTGAATTATACTGTCTGTCAGGGAAACAACCTTTATTTGCTGGCTTGCTAGCGTTTGAGAACTATTGGTTTGCGGACTGGATGGGCAGAGCCCACCAGAGGATTGGTGCTAACTTAATGAGGTAGAACTTTGACTTGCCCACCCATGACCACAAGCTGGCAGCAGGAACAATAATATCTATTACTCCTGTGAGAGTAATATAAAAACTCCCAAATAGCTTATTGGTATGGTCCAGGGGAAGCTCAGCGGCAGATGCAGGCATTGATTTGGGGTGACAGGTGGTTCCATGTCTAATTGGTATGAGGAAGGAAGTTGTATTTATCTCTGAACAGGCAGCGTTTGATAACGTACCAAGGGCCTTTTATGGTTGTATCTGGTTAACTCTTTAGTTCTGGCCAAGGAATCCCAGGCTAATATATTGTCTGTGGTGTAGTCCTTGTACTTGGGGTTCAAGGGGTATTCTTTAAAATAGACAGGACTAAATAGAGCACCTGGCAGACAATACATAGCTGGCAGATTGGCAGGAGAGTCAGATGATCTTTGAGTTAACTGGCAGATGACAAGGATAAAATACAGCAATAATTGGGGAAACCAATATCTCATAACCTTTATTTAAGAGTGATGATGGGGATTGATCTTGGACTGGCAGGTACTTATAATGCGCTGCCAGGCTTCATTTTCTGGTTGGATTTCTTGAGCTTGGGCAGTTTGGCATTGGGGGTCTTAGATGGCAGTGTGGCGCTTGGCACTGGTGGGTTGCCACTAACTGTTTTGGGGTGAGAAGAATTTGAATTCTTCTGTTGGCAACTCAGGTGTTAGGTGCCTCTTCAGGTTCAGTGCCACTTCCTGGACTTTGGGGGAGTTTGGAATAACTCTTGTAGCGGATCCAGGTCTAACCAGTCAAACTTACCATTATCTTGCCCTTGACTCTTATTACTGTTACCTTCCTGTGAAAAAGCTTTGAGGAGCTTTGCCTACAGGAAGGCAATTTTATGAGACAAAACTTTATTGTCATCCAGCCAATGAGCCATAATTTTGACACTATTTTCCTCCCTACATCTTAACACTTCAATCTCACAATTGGCTCTGTCCTTCACTTGTTGTAAAATTTTATTGAACCCTAACAGCAAGTTCCAGGAATTCCATGCATAAATTCCATTTTATTGTGCAAGGATTCCCTATTTGGCAAAATAATTGGTATATAGTTCTTCAAAGGCTGCTTTCACTTCTACCAAAGATTCCTCAGGCGCTATCTTAGAGACCTCCAGACTTGGCCAATCTTCCTTGAGCAAACTGGAGAGAACTTCTTTTCTAGCAGCAGCAGTTTCTACGCAAAGTACTCCAAATTTTGATCTTTCAAATGATAGAAAAGAAGACATGATAATTAAAAATAGTTGAGGGGAAAGCTTCAAAATCAACAACATATATTTATTAAAATTTAGCTGTTTTTGCTTATATACCATTTGGGGATTATGTAGCTGAAACACCCTCCGGTTCTTGAATCAACCTATGATTCATCACATGGTCTATGACATTCAAGTCATACAAACCCAGATCTTTACCCAAAGGATCACCAATAATTCTCAACCTATGAGAAACAACCTACAATGGGAAAAAGCCACCTGACTCTATTCATCCCAATGTACCAATTCAGCATAGAGCTTCCCCAGCTCCCGGCGCCCAAACCATGTGGAATACACATCCCAAAACTCAGCTATCAATGTTCCAACTAGGAACTAGCTGATTAAACCTAAAATCTCTAGACATCCTTGCCTTCATTTAGTTATTGTTACATTTAATGGTTTTCTTGCATTTAAAAACCCATTAAAATGCTTCAAACCTCAAACAAGACACCACCACAGTGTTTCTAAACCCAAATTTGGGGGTTTATCCATGGTTAACCTTAACCAGACTTCTTGACATAGTCAAAGCAATTAATCAATATACTTAAATCCTCATTAATTATATTGCAATGTATTTATTTTTTAATCTTCCCAGTCAATTAAATTGCTTTTGAGACACCTAGTCTCCAAGATTGATTTGGCCAATTTTGCCTCAGTTTTGTTGGTTAGTACAGTCCAACTAAAAAAACTACCTTCTGTTCTTTTATTAAATATAGATACTAAGTTTCCAGGAATCTTTATCTGAAGAGTTCCAGCCAAACCTATCTACATAAAATAAACAGCAAAAACAGAAAACTTTATATTTTGGAGTATTTATTTGGCTAAATACTCAACAGTGACTGTCATAGGGTCACAGCTCTCATTGGGGAACTTGTGCATTTCACTGAGTAAACCAACAGTGTCAGGTATTGGCGCCTTGGGGAAATTCCCGTCATCTTGCACTGGCAGTTTGCTTGAAGAACCCTGTGTGGTGGTTTTGGGTTTGGGTCCTGGCAGGTTGGCAACAGCTTGTCAATTGGTGGTGGACTGTTGGGTTCCCAGCCTTAAGATCTGGCGGTCTAAAAAGAGTTTTGTTCAGGGGTTGACTCTGGTTCCATACTTTGGTATTCAGGTGCATCCAAATTGTCATTCCTGATACTGTCACCCAGGAGCAACTTACGGCCTGGTACATTTCACAGAATATACCCCACTTCCTGCCTATTCAAAGTTTACATTAAAAGAAATTCAAATCTAAAATCCTGAAGTCAGAACCAGAGATCCTGAACTCATTGGGTGTGAAGGCACCTGGCATATCAAGCAACCATTACTATTCTGGGACAAATATAACTACCTGTCTGTCTACCTAGTACCTATGACTCCCCCTGTGACCCTGCGGCCTGACCGCTCACAAGAATTTGTGGCTGCTGCTTAATCTACCTCTACTCAATTGTTTGGTGTCCTATATATAACACTCACTAGCTTGATAAATTCTATGGGGTCCACCAATGGACTTTGGGCTTTTCTCAGAAAATCTTTTCTTTATATTGTAAAGTTAGCTCCTATCCTGTGATGAGCCCTTCTCTCTGGGCCTGCAGGCTTCCCACCTGCAAGTTTTCCTGAACCTGCTACAGGCTGGATCCCTGACAGATGCTCAACTGGTCCACCTGGACCCAGTGGCCCTTGGTGGAGCTTACAGTGTAAACTCTATTGATCTTGTTTGGGATATCCTGGTGACGCTCTCATTCAAGAATATACTGAAGACAAGCCAGGCTCACAGGGGAGCTTGTTTTTTGCTTTCCAGTTAAGCATACTCTGTCTTATATGTTAGAAAAATTTGGAAATGTGGTGTCTAAATTAGCTGTTGCCAATGCAACAGCTGTAAAAAGACTGAAAACCTCTTGACAGACTTCAGGATGGCCTGGAGCAGGGACAAGAAAGGGGTGCCTCTGGTCATAGAGACCATGTTTGGTAAGACTAATAAAGAAAAAAATTATGTGATGTTTAATAAACTCTGTGAGTTTACAGAAGCCTTTGCTGGACAAAGGCTCCGTCTCATGATTTACCTCAGGTTTCTGTTTTACTTGGTATGTGTGCTAACATATAGCACCTATAAAGGGTACTTCTAGAGACCAACAAGGCCAGGCTATCCCTAAATGGCAATAAGGTTGTCCCAGGATACAACTCAGTGGACCATTTGATCAGGGACACCCTGGTCCTGGCTGTTATATATGGGTTTGTAGCCCCACCAGAAAAGCTGCTACTTTATTCCCATCTCACTCTACTACATTTTACAAACCACATAAAATACTTTAATTACTATGTACAGTGTGATGGTGGAGGTTGTGTGCCACCTCCATTGCTGGATGGATATATACCAAAGAACTCACTATAGGTGGACTTAAATAAATCTCTTTCAATATATTATTAAAAGTTTAATTATTAATTTTTAACTATAATTAATTTTAAAAATATTTTTTATCTAAGCAAACCATTAATCATACTAAAGATATTAAAGCAGGTATTTATACAGTTATAGTAATTTTTTTAGTAAAAATCAACATATAACTTGAGTGCTTTATGTTTACTTTTTCAATTGACTTTTTATATTTATTTGCCAGTAGTGACACGGTTTTATAATCATTATACTTTGATAATAAGTGTCTGGGATAGCCTATACAGAATATAGTAAAATAATTTAATTTGCAATACAAAAATTAAACCTCCTTGTTTATGGCACAACTTTATTTGATTGTGTGCTTGACAACTTTTAAATATAAAATGAACATTAATAAAGTTAAACATAAAAAAATAAAAGATGTATGTGTAAAATAAAAAATAAAAAATTGGTATTAATATGAGGAGTATATAAAACTTTTAATTAATTGGCTGATTATCAAGGCATGCAGGGATGAAAAAATCAGTGTGGGCATAAAAGACGGTCACAGTTTCAGCTGAAAGGGTATGGACCCCAACCTGTAGCAAATCAATTAGGCCCTCTGTCCCAGATGGTGTCCCCTACTTGAAAACTTTCTTGAGCCACCCAAAGACCTCTTCAAGTAGTTTTAGGAATGGGGAATATGCAGGGAAAAATAATAGGTGCATATTTTATGCGGCCAATTGTTGTGGGCCAGCTGCCACACCTGTCTCAAATGTTGGAAATTTGATGAGAATATCTGTCACCTTGTATAGTCCAACATTCTTCAGTACAATAAAATTTGTAAAAACTGGGCTAGATTTCCTAAGATGCACTTGTACCAATCAGAGAAATGATAGAAAGGTTATGGTATTATTGGATCTTCTTATCATTTGATACATCTCAATCCCTTTTGGACTATAGGAGAGCCACCATTGAATAGGCTGCGGCGCAGACTGACGCATGCCAAGATGCTCCACCTTTGGAAACTTTGGAGAAATAGCTGTAGCCATTTTGTATAGAAAAAGCAAACACTGATTCTTCAATATAGTAGAATTTGACCTTCCTGTCAATAAGCCAGTCATGGATAGATGTATCATATGGCACAGGCAGAGGAACCACTGGGCCAGTTAGAAAAGCTCACCATAATACAGGTGCTAAATTGATAACATAAGATATGGATCACCTAAGCAAGGATCAAGGACCAGAGTTTGGCACAATGGAGTCCATCAATCTTGTGAGATTAATGTAGAGTACTCCAAAAAGTTGAGTGGATGTGGTGCTGGCAGCCAAGGTAAGTTCAAATGGGCAGTTGGGCCATGGAGTCAGAGGTGAGGTCATTGGTACAAGATAAACAAACAAATAGTTGTATTTGTTGAGGAACAATCTGGGCAGCCTTATGTACCACTTTTCTTCACAGCCAATGGTTTTGATGATTCTGGTTCTTGCCAAGGGGTTGGCAATAAGTATATTCTCCAGGTTAAAATCAGATTAAGTGGGATTTGGAGAGTACTCAGTAAATTTACTGGTCTAAAGGGTGATCCAGGTGGACAGTATAGCACAGGCAGTGGGGCTGCAGTTTGATCACTAGAAAGGGCAGGCACCTTGGTGTCTGAGGGGCTAGGTGAAAGTGGTAAAATACTAGAGCTAGATAGGGTAAAATTTTCTTGAACCCAAAGTTCATTAATCTTTATTATCAGAATGTCAATGTTGCCATTCTCATCCTTCCAGATTTTTTTATGCTGTCAATTTTAACTTCTTTGAATTTTATAGACTTTAGGTCCATGTGCATTCTGATGTCAGGGCGTTGGAAATGAGACAGGGCTTTAAGGGCAGTAAAATTTTGGGTTGGCTGGCTTGGGTGAACAGAAGTGACAATGCTTTGTTTTGACACCTCTATTCTTTGCGTTGCTTAAGACAGCCAATTGTATTACTAATTTTGCGCCACAGACCGACAGCAGCTGATGCCTATTGGAGGTTATATTTTCAGGCCTTGTTTAACTTTCTTTTGGAAAGAAACAACCTCTGTGTAGGTATGGATTCTGGGGCCACATTTGGCAGTAATCTGGTCTTCATTTGGAGAATCTCCACCACTAAGCTGGCAGATTGTGGGACATTTTATCAATTTGAGTCTGCAACCTGGCAGGTTGGCAGGTCCCTGTCCATCCTGGTGGGTACAAAGTGTTTTCTGGGGACCAGGGTTTGATTCCTGGGTCTTCAATAGTAGTATTAAAATGCCATTCTTGATATGTCTCTTTTTTTAGCGCAGTGTAAGCCTCTGTTTAATTTCTTCAGATCTTAATATTAAAAGGGCTGTTTTGGTTATAGGGAGATACTCAAAGTTTTTTCACAAGAACTGCATACCATTGACCACACATTAGTAAAAGGAAATATAATATTTAATCCCAAAAGTAGTTTTTACCATTAACTGTATATTTTCCAGTTCAAGATTGAAGTCTTGGTTAATCAACTGAAAGATGGTCCACTTATGCTTCTTGGTTAGCAGGGTCAACAGATGCATGGATTTCTCTGCTTTTAGAACTTTCCCAGTATTGAAAAAATTATTAAATGTTTTACTGGCATCTTTGGGATCCACTACAACAATGGCTGTGGTATGCTTGAAGTCCCCAGTCTCTTGTATCAGCTTGAGAAAGATAATGTGCTTTATGTTGGGTACAGCCTTCTGAGTTGCTTTTTGGGTACAGTTGAATCAAATCCTGATTGATGATTGGCATATAAGACATATGTACCTTGTTGTGGAAGGCCACAACATTTTTTAACACCAGCTATCCCTATGTAGTTCTATAAAACTTAGGCTCTTCAAAGTCTTCTTGCTCACTGACACTTAAATATAGGGCACATAGATTGTGTCAATCACTGGATTAAACTTCTATATCATAACTGTTGGGACTGACTATTGAAGGTAAAAAGGGCCAAATACTAAAGAAGTGAGATCAACTACCTTGTTTCTAACTCTTTTAGACGTGACAACCTTGGTGTGATTTCTGGATAGCTTTAGAGACCTATGATTTATTCTTTGCGCCCTGTGCAACTTGAACTGGTTGTGTAAGTGCAACCTCACCAATATTCTCTGCTCTCCCGTCTCCTTCCTGAGTAGGCACTTGTGTTACACTGATTTGATTTTTGACCTGTGGGGGGCAAACACAACCACATCACACAACAGCTGCATTGCTACTCTATTGTTGTGTTTGTTTCAATTTTTTTTAAAATACTAAATAAAACTCAATTAAGCTACTCCCTGGTTTTGATTTTTGCTTTTTATCTGAATATGGTTATTTAATTAGAATTCCCTCACTCAATATTCCAACTATATAATTTTATTTCTTAATTAGTTGTTCTTGGTTTTACAATGCCCATTTTAGAATCACCAAAATAATTTTCATCCATTTTCCCAGATTTTACGCAAAATTTAAGCACCCAACAGAATATTTTTAAAGTTAATGTTTCAGATTGTGTGCCTTATTTTAGATACCTTGGTATTATTCTTGTTTAAATTCCTTTGAAGAAAACAACTGGGTGGTTTTGTTTACATGTTGAGTAGCTAAGGTGTTTTTTTTTGGTTTAAGTTTTTTGGCTCACCGCGCTTAAGTGTATTTTGTCATCAATTTGCATAGTAAATCTATGTACACCAAAGGTCAACTCAAACCATATTGTTTGTGAATCCATGTATTTTGGTTCATATTTTGTATATTTTTATTTTTAATATAAGTACTATTTTCTTATGTTAATCCATTTTGTCTATTAACACCAAAAATCTCTGTTAACAGAGTGTATATTTTACACTGATGGTTGTAATTTCCTTAAATCTGAGACCTTTTTATTTAAATCTGAAGTTTTTTTTTGGCGCAATACCTTTTAAACCTGCTGTACCAGATATTGGGTGGTGTTGTACATTAGTTTCAAAATCTATTACAACAACTGAAAATACCTCAGATTTAAACAAAACAATTTCATATTTAAGCAAATTCCAACCATCAGGTTAAAATATACACTCTGTTAACAGGAATTTTTGGTGTTAATGGGCAAAATGGGTCAACACGGCAAAGAAGTGACCATGCACCAAGCAAGACTATTCAAAATACAATCCAAAATGCATTGATTCACAAACAAAATGGTATGAGTTGACTTTTGGTGTACATATGTTTACTATGTGAGCTGGTGACAAAATACACCCAAGCGCAGTGAGCCAAAACTTAAACCAAAAAAACACCTTAGCTACTCAACATGTAAACAAAACCACCCAGTTGTTTTCTGCAAAGGAATTTAAACAAGAATAATACCAAAGTATCTAAAATAGGGCATGCAATCTGAAACACAAATTTTAAAAACATTGTGATGGGTGTTTGAGTTTGGCAGTAAAATCTGGGAAAATGGGTGGAATTTTTTTGGGTATTCTAAAATGGGTGTTGTAAAACCAAAAACAACTAATTAAGAAATAAAAAATCTTTAATTGAGATATTGGGTGGTTAAATCACTAATTAAATATCCATATTAAGATAGAAGCAAAAATTAAAATTAGGGAGTAACTTTTTCAGGATTTTGGGATATTGACTGATTAACAGATTCAACCAATTAATGTGGGCCAGCTGTCAATCACTCTTAGGAATGGTTTCAATAGAATAATGCGGACCGCTGGCCACAGATTTGTGAAACCAATAATCAAATCACATCCTGGCATTAACAAAACCCCTATTCCTAATTAATGAGCAAAACATGCAGACATTGTGCAATTAATTAGTCCACCTCAACAACCACCTCAAACATGCTTCTCATAATAATTAATATTCTAAACTTTAATTATATCCTAGAACAAGGTCCATCATATGGGCCATCATCTGAAACACTTCTAGAAGAGTTCAACATGGACTGGGCTGTTAGGCCAAACACTCTAAGGTAAAAGGCTTTGAGCCTATTGTATTAGAGTAGCTCTGATTAAGTGAAACAATCATCTCTGTGAACTAGTAGCCAACCGCTGGCTAGCTAGCCCTGGAAGTGGCCCAGGTAGACAAAAATGATACTAATCTGTGGAATATGTCAAGTTAGCCTCTGTTAAAACCTCCCCAAAAAGGATGAGCCTCCTACTGTGATTGACCTAATGCTACTTCAGTCTCTTATAGAGTTGTGAGCTAACTCAGATAAAATGCGGGCTGGCAGGCCACCTTAAAACCAGTCCATTAGAATAAAAGACTGATGATTCCTTATTGACTTGATGATTGATCCAAGTCATATTTCCTTAATATGATCCTCTCTTAGGCTTTATTAGTGGAGAGCAAAAGATGATACTGTTGTCATACAGTATAATTATCTATAGTAAAATATAGAGACAACAAACTATGAACCTATATCCAGAAGTAGAAAGAACTGTCCCAAATCCTTTTGGCCTTGGGCCCTGTCAGATTTGCTACTTCTGATGACAAAAAAATATTCTGGGCCAAAGGTTCCGCCAAAGTCACAGGTTCCCTGTACTTCCCTAATGTTAGAAGACTTAGGATATCATCTGGCAGATGATAAAATACCATGGTCCACAATTTTCTGACAAACTTAATTGAAATTTATTTAGTATTCTATTAAATTCTCAAAATGGAAGAAACACAACAACAGATTAGCAATGCAGCCATTGTGCACTGCAGTTGCAGTTGCTCCCATGGGTCAAAGAACAGAGTTAGTGCAACGCAAGTGCCTACTCAGGAAGGAGACGGGAGAGGAGAGTTTAATAGTGACACTTCACTGACACAGCTGGTTCAAGGAGCACAAGCTTCTAGGGTGCAGAGCATCAACCCTTGGGTCCCCAAGCTGACCCAGAAGCTCACCAAGGTTACTACTACTAAAATGGTTAGAAACAAGGAGGTAAAACTTACTTTGTATGTGCTTGATGCTGTGTACCGCCAGGATTTGGTCCTGTCAGCCATGCTGGAGAAAGTTAAGCCTGTACTTGACACTAGCTATGAGCCTTACGTCAGTGATGGCAATCTGTAAGAGGATGAGGAGACTGAGTTCTACAGAGCTAAAGAGGGACAGCTGGTGTTAAAAAAGGTTGCAGCCTTCTACAACAAGATACCCATGCCTTGAAAGCCTGTCACCAATCAGGATCCCAGTTCATCTGAGCCCACTAAGCCTGCCCAGAAGCGCATTCCTGATATCAAGCAGATTATCCTTCTCTGGCTCATGCAGGAATCTGGTGACTACATGGCAGCTGCGGCTCTTGTTGGGGTGGATCCCAAGTATTCCTCAAAGACATTCAATAAGTTCATCAATACTGGCCATGACCTTGCCGCGGAGAAATCCCTGTGTGTTTCCACTATTCTCACCAAGGAGAACAAATGGGCAATCCACCAGTGGATAACCCAGGACTTTCATCTTGAACTGGCAAATATACAGGCCATTGTCAAATCTACTTTTGGGGTTGAGGCCTCAATTTTATTTTACTATCATCTGGTGAAGGGAATGTGCTTTTCCTGGAAAAAGGTCAGGTATCTCCCTATAATAGAAACAGCCCAACCAATGTTGAGACCCAGAAAAAATACACTGAGGTGTACACTGCCCTCAAAGCCAAGGGGATGATCAAATTTTACTATGTTGAAAAATCAGTATTTGCCTTGTCTATGCGCAATGCATATGGCTATGTCCCCAAAGGCTCAACTGACAAGGTAGCTTGGCGTGCTGCAGTCTGCGCCACAGCCTATTTGATGGTGGCTCTCCTTGGTCCAAAGGTGATTGAGCTTTATCAAATGGTGTTAGGATCTCACAATAGCAGGACCTTTTTATCATTTATCTCTGATTAGTCCAGGAGCACCTGAGGCACACAAGCCTGGGCTTCATCAATGTTATTGTGCTGGATAATGTTGTACTCAATAAGGTGGCAGATACTCTTGAGGAATTTCTAACAATCAACACCAGCATCACAGTTAGCCCCTAAAAATTGGCCACATCAAACTTGCACCTTCTATTTCTCCCTGACTATTTACCATTCCTAAACCCAATCAAAGAGGTCTTTGGATGACTCAAGCAAGTTTTCAAGCAGGGGACACCAACTGGGTCAAGAACCTCTTTGATTTTCTGCAGGCCAGGATCCATACCCTCCAGCTGTAGCTGTAGCCAAATTCTATGGCCATGCTGATTTTTTCATCCCTGCATGCCTTTCCAAACAGCCAATCAATTAAAGGCTTAGTATGTCCAACATTTTTTATATTCCCTAATTTATTATTTAAGATTTATTAAATGATCATTTTATATTTAGAAGCTTCCAAGCCCGCAATCACATTCAGTGGGACCATCAATGAAGGTTTGTAATTTATTTATTTTATATTTATTATTTAATATGTCATCTGAGGTTATCCCAAACTCTTGATACTGGATTACACAAATATATTTATATCACTTTTGTCAAATAAATATAAAATAGTCTTATAAAAATTAAATGTAAATTGTAAGGTTGAAAATTTATTTTATTACTGTATTATTTTATACTTTTATGAAACCCATTTCCGCAATATATTTTGCAAATCTTGTTTGCTAAAATATTATTTGAAAAATTATTTATAATATAAAAATATAGTAGATTATAAATATATTTATTGATATAGAGATAAAATTAAGTGTGCCTATAATGGGTTTGGCGGTATGTACCCACCCTACAATGGAGGTGGCACACAATCTTCACTGCCACACTGTGGATAGGAGGATACACCCTTATTAAAGTATTTGCGCCTGCTGGTAAAAGGAAGGATAGTGAGGTGGGAATGGAGGAGCAGCTTTTCTGGAGGGGCTTCAAACCTGAAGATGCCAGCCAGGACCAGGGCGTCCTGGATGACATGATCCACTGAGTCATACCCAGGGGGGACCTTCTTCCCGTCCAGTGAGAGCCTGGCCTTGTCAACCCCAAGAAGGACCCTGTCTAGGTCCTCTACACTGGCGCTCATCCCAAAGAAGAAAAGAAACCTAAGGTTAACAATGAGGTGAAGCCTTTGTTCAGCAAAGGCTTCTATAAACTCGCACAATTTGTTGTATACAGCGCCAATCTTCTTTTTGTGCTTGGTTTTGGCAAAGGTCAGCTCCATAGCTGCAGGGGCCCCTGTCTTGTTGGCACTCCAGGCCAGCCTGAAGTCCGCCAGGAGATTTTTGTCTTCTTTACAGCTGTTGCGTCTAAAACAGCCAATTTCAACACTGTGCGCCCAAGGTTCTCCAAAAGGTAAGAGAGTGTATGCTCCAAGGGAAGCAGAAGTGAGCAGCCACATGGGCCTGGTCCATCTCCGGTATGTTCTTGAATGGGAGCATCTCCAGGACGTCCCAAACAAGCTCAATGGAGTTTACTGTGTAAACTCCACTGATGAATACCGGGTCCAGGCGGACCAGTTGGGCATCCTTGTAGGCAGTAACTGCCCACTCAGATGCCCCCTCACTATGTGTCAGCACAGCTAACACCTCCCAGGACATCAGAAAGGTACCATTATATGGTCCTCTAGCTTGCACAAAACAGGGGGGACAGAAAAAGTTGCCTTGCCACATGATTGTTGTAGTTTTAGTAGAATGTGACAGGGACAAAGGGGACCAGGACCTGGCGGATTTCACCATTTATGTTTTCTAAAAAAGGTAAGTATTTTGAAATCTTTATTAATTTTGATTCTTAGGTTACCTTTGTGTGTTTCCTCTTTGCCTGCAGCCTTGGCTGGCTTGGCCATTCTTGGCGCAAGCAGTTGAGCAAGAAGTTCTGTATCCTCAGTTCTTGCTTGCTTGGATGGCTTGAGATGTGCATACATCTCAGGGTCATTGACCCAGACAGACGGCGCAGAAAGGGCAAATGACTTAAATTACAGGCCCTTAACTACAGTTTTTTGAATGTTTAGAAGACAATCAATTGTTATTTCAGGCGTGTTTGACATCTTGGCCATAAGTGCCTTAGCAGACACCTTGTTGATTTGGTCACCAGTAAGGACAGCAGCCTTGAAATTTGCCTTGACCTTGCAGTCAATGTCTTTGATTTTTGCAATTGCCAAGTCAAGGTCCTTTAGCAGCTTCTCCAATTCTCTCATATGATTTTTTACTAGCCTTCCCATATGTTTTTATAGTTTTCACCCCAATAAAATCTGTATTATTATGATACTATTGCCTTTTTGTTTATTTCTGTTTGTTTTCCCATTTACTACATTATATCATTGTTTTACTCATTGTATATATGTTTTATGCTTAACTCAATATGAGTTGTTTGCTTTGTGTTGGCATTGTTTCTTTAATTGCCATATTATTTTTGCCACTTTACACAACCCCCTGTGAAAATATTAACAACAATTTGGTGATCAGCTAAATTTAAATTAGAAAATTATAGTATAATTGTGTTTAGATAAAGTTGTTACTGATCTGAATTCAAAACCTTAATGATAAACTTTAAGTCAATCAGGAACCAAGTGATAAAGTGATTGTTGTGACATAAAGGGTTATTCAATAATTCTTTGGTGCATGTGCGCTAATTAATATGATTGGCAGGATGTTTTTCCATTGTGCGCCATTGTGTGCCATTGCTGCTGTGGCAAGTTGTTGGTGGACTAGTGCCCAATTAGATGCTGGGTTAGCACTAATCCATTAACAAATTTACACAGCAACAATGGCAAATCAACCAGCCAATCATATTAATTTGTGCATATGTATCAAAGAATTATTGAATAACCCTTTATGTCACAACAATCACTTAATCACTTAGCTCCTGATTGGCTTAAAGTTTATCATTAAGATTTTATATCTGGATCAGTAACAACTTTATCTAAGCACAATCAACCTATAATTTTCTAATTCAAATTTAACTGATCACCAAACTGTTTTGAATATTTTCACAAGGGGCTGTGTTTAAGTGATAAAAATAACTGTGTTCTGGATCTAGATACATAACATAGTAAATATATGATTTTATAGAAATAAACTGAACATACAGAATAAAACTAACTATAAACAAAGAGAAGATGAATAATTGAAATTCAAAATAAAGATAATATAAATAGAAAATGTTTGGCAACAGGGGGTTTATTGGGGCAGGGAAGAGTGATGCCTAGTAGGCAGAATAGCGCAGGAAGGAAGACATAGAGAAAGTGCTGGCCTGGGGGGTCTGGGATTGGATGGGTGGGGCTGGAAGGTGGGGGTAGTGGTGGCTGGAGTAGGGGTAAGAGGATTGTGTGTGATGGCCCTCATATAACACTTGTTATATTCCTTGTCCATCATTGGCTGGATGGGTTGATAGTTGGCTGTGGCACAGGGTGAGAGGCACTTATCCTTGCGTGATTGGTTGCCCATGTTCACATGGAAAATCATTTGTGCAAACAAGTCAGCCACCATTTGGTGACCAAAGAGAGAATTGTGGTCAAGGACCCCAAGATAGAGGTTGTTGAAAGCCTGAGGGCGGCACTCCCAGAGTGTATCTCCAATGTCAAAGAACAAGACATCTGCCAGATGAATGTCAGCGTGGCTGGCGGGGTAGACTGAGGCCTGGTGCCCGCATTGCTGGATGAACTTGAGGGCAGTGGAGCTACCCTCCATCTGGTGGCTAAGAAAACCTGTTGGTTGGAATTTGAGCAATCCCAGGAGTTGAGTAATCCACTAAGGATATGGCTGTACTTGTTGCCATCAGTGAAATCTGGATTTTTCTGATAGTAGACAAAACCCTTGACTGAAACAGCCAGAAAGCACCAATGAACGTCCCCTTCTTGATCTTCTTTCTATTATTCTTGGCGGCAGTTTTTCATTGCTCACCGAAATTGTCAAAAGCTATTGACAGCTTGTAGTAGGAGATGAATTTGATGTCATCTGAAAAACTTGTCAGACATTAGACCAGAGTGAATTCAATGGCAGGATCATATGGGGAATACTCACTGCCATCTCATTAGTTGCCACCAAAATTGGTTAACACCCTGATTGAAGCCACTTTCCTGTGAATCCAGAGCTACACCATGCGCTCAGAAACCAAAATGCCATGATGTGCAAGTTGTTTCTGGACCTGGGCCAATGGAAGCTTAGGGTCCTGTTGTAGGAGATTGAGCATGATTGGGTATTATTTGTTGATCTGGAACTCTGGGGCCTTCTTTGGCTTCCTGGCTATCCCAATCAGGTTCCCCCTGTTCATCAGGTTGTTGAATTCCCGCATGACAGTAGCTCAGGTAAATTGAAACTGGGCGGCAATCTGTTCCCAGGACAGACCCTGTAGATTCAGTGCCACAATTTCCTGAAGAATTTGGGCAGTGATGATTTGTTGCTTGGGGCGCTGGGCCAGGGGAGCTGAAGCCTGATTGGCTATAGGGGGCAGGTTGGCTGGTGACAGGAAGTTGTTCCAAATCAAGGCTGCCATCCTGATTGGCTGGTCAGTGGGCAGCTTGTGCAGGGGTGGGTACGGGAGCAGGGGCAGAGCTAGACACTAAGTGACTCTCAAACAAGTCAAAGCCATAGGGGTCAGTGGTCAGATACAGGTCAGCTTCCTTGTTACCTGCATCAAAGACCTGGGTGTAAAGGGGGACTTCCACATAATGATCCATATCTCCATTGAAGCTGTCTTGGCTGCTGCCTTGTTCACTGGCACTGTCAAAAATGTTGTTGTTGTTAAAACCCATCTTAAAATAAAAGCAATCAAAAATCACTAAAATTAGAAGCTTAAAAATTTTTGGTCTGATTTTTATTTTAATCAATGCCCATATTTGAAAAGTTCTCAAAACCATTTTATGCAAATCAGGAGCCATGAAAATAAATAAAACACCCTTGTTCCTAAATTGGATATCTATTGATTGGCTGTTAAACAGTTAATTTTCTATTTTAGGCTACATATGATACACATCTTGTGTGACTTCATTTTTTGTGTTTTTAAAATCTTGCTTCTAGGTTGTTCTATTTTTGTTTCATTTTGGTCTTTCTGTTGGTGCCTCATATTTGAATCCTGATTGGATTATAATATATTCTGGAGAAGCATCCATCCATTTCACATGCTGTGTCAGTTCTTTTTATTTGTAGTTTGACCTACACTGTTTGCTTTTTGATATATTTTTGTATTATGTGCTAGTGATATTTTTTAATTTTTGAACTTTTGCCTGTTCACTGGAAATACTTAGATTATTTGATTCCTGAATCTTACCTTACTTGGGGTTCACTAAAATCTCAAATCATTTTGTTTAAATCTGAAGTATTTTTGCTTGTTGCCATAGCTTTGAAAACTACTGTAAAAGATATGGCACTAAAAAAACAACTGAGATTTAAACAAAATAACTAAGATGTAAATGAAATCAACTCAGGTGAAAAAATAGAATTGCCCCCAAATCTATTGTCAATCAATATAAATTATCTGGTTTTAATTTTGTTTGCATCTGAGTTGATTTTGTTTGAACCTCAGTTGTTTTTGCTTTTTGCTATAGCTTTTAAAACTACTATATCTTTTTTATATATTAATACCACTTCCTAACAACTTTACTTAATTGCAATGGTAAAATGTCATATTGCCACCTCTCAAACATATTTTTAATTAAATAATAAATAACTTTGATTATTTTTACCTTATTTTTATATGCTTGATTTTGTATTTTATAATGTGAAAAAATAATAAGATAAGCAGTTAATATTTGTTGGTTTGGTTAGCTTTAATTAAGAAAACTAGGGAAAACATAGTATATTTTAAAAAATTTCAACAGTGCTAGTGTTATCTTAAATTTTTATAATTGTTCTAATTTACAGTGTTAATTGAGCATGTAGTAGTTTTAAAAGCTATGACAACAAGCAAAAATACTTCAGATTTAAACAAAAATAACTCAGATGTAAATGAAATAAAAATAAAAAATTACATTAATTTATACTAGATTTGGGTTTATTTTGACTTTGTTTACATCTGGGGGTTTTTGTTTAAATTTGAAGTATTTTTGCTTATCACCGTAGCTTTTAAAACAACTGTATTTTGCTAATTATATTCATGATGTTGACACTTTTCACTTATAACATATAAAAGTTTATTTTTACATAATAAAAACATCTGAGTTTCTAATATTTTGTATTTTTAACTTTCCTCTTTCATATTTTGTAATTTTAGTACTGTAAATTCAGAACCTGAACGTAAAAATGCGGGATTGTCAAATCCTTGGTCCAAATTTTGAATCACTTTTGCGGGCAACTCAGCTGAGTGAAAATAAAAATATTTAATAAAATCAACCATTTAATTTGACTTTTTTTGATTTATTTAAATTGGCAAATTTTGAATCCCTTGAGCAGATAACTCAACTAACAAAAGACAAAACTCAGCAAATAAATGCGGGATACATGAATCAGAAATGCAGGATTCTAATGTACAATTTGAGATTTCCTGTATTTCAAATGAATCATAGACATCATATAAAACTTAACTAATCTGAATTTGCGGGATTGTCAAATCCAAGAACCAAATTTAAAATCAAAAATGAGGTGAATTTGAAATAAATATAATTTATGGGTGTCTCAAAAAGGATGTCAAATGATCTAAAGTGGATTTGTGCTAATTCTTTTAGGAATCATAGGAATTCTCAAAAATTGCCCTATTCCATTTTAGGACAGCTAAAATTTAGATGCTTGATTACAGTAGATTTTAAAAAATGCTAATAATAAAATAGAATTATATATTAAAATCTATCTTATCATATTGTCTTTTCCTTGATGTATTGATAGTTCATTTGTTGTTGATAAGGTCTTTTCATTTGATTGGATGGTTTCACCTCCAGTTTCCAAGGCAATAGGAAATCAAGCCGCCTCTGCGACCACAGTCGGTATCAGGGAGGCAACTTGATTCCCTATTGCCAAGGCAACTGGAGGTGAGACTATCCAATTAAATGCAAGCACATTATTAACAGAAAATGAACTAACAACACATCAAGGAAAAGATGATGTGATAAGATAGATTGTAATATATAATTCAATTTTATTATTAGCATTTTTTAAAATCTACTGTAATCAAGCATCTAAATTTTAGCTGTCCTAAAATGGAATAGGGCAATTTTTGAGAATTCCTATGATTCCTAAAAGAATTAGCACAAATCCACTTTAGATCATTTGACATCCTTTTTGAGACACCCATAAATTATATTTATTTCAAATTCACCTCATTTTTGATTTTAAATTTGGTTCTTGGATTTGACAATCCCGCAAATTCAGATTAGTTAAGTTTTATATGATGTCTATGATTCATTTGAAATACAGGAAATCTCAAATTGTACATTAGAATCCTGCATTTCTGATTCATGTATCCTGCATTTATTTGCTGAGTTTTGTCTTTTGTTAGTTGAGTTATCTGCTCAAGGGATTCAAAATTTGCCAATTTAAATAAATCAAAAAAAGTCAAATTAAATGGTTGATTTTATTAAATATTTTAATTTTCACTCAGCTGAGTTGCCTGCAAAAGTGATTCAAAATTTGGACCAAGGATTTGACAATCCCGCATTTTTACGTTCAGGTTCTGAATTTACAGTATAAAGTTCATCTTTAATTATAATTTTTTGCATATATCTTTTAAATTTTAACTCGTTGTTTCTAACTTTAATAAACTGAACCTTTTTACTCTAGTTTTTTACTTAAATATTCCCAATAAAAGCCATAAAAGTTTAAAAACTATATATTATGTTTTATAGTTGTTTTAATTTGTTTTTTAAATACATTGCTTTTTTTAGAATATTTCATTAACTATTTTAGGACAATTATAAGTCTTCTCCACATGAAGAGCACCACAACAAGCCCCATTCTTCTCCCCTCACCAAGCCCTCCTCATTCCAGCTCCTCTGAGGCTGATTCAAAGCTGCGCCCCAATTACTTTCCTGTATTTTGACATGCTCCTGCTGGCTCTTGGAGCCCTCTGGTGGCTCACATCATTTGAAATTTTGATGATAACTTTCATGGTCCCTTCTTCCTTGCCTAATTTTTTCCCATAATAATTGTTAAGGGTGGGCCAGCCATGGTGGCCCATGGTTACATTTTCTTGTTTAATAATACCAATTGGGGCTTCAAGAGCCACCATTTTACCTTCTAGGGTTGCTCTTGTCCAGTGTGGCTCAACACTGAGAACTGGGATAAGGTATAGATTATAAAGGGCAAGCATACCTGTTTCATGCCCAACACAATCATCTTACCCTTCTGAAGTGGTATCTTGTGCATATAATGCTAATTTCCAAGTACTAAAAAGCCACCCAGATGGATGTGCTTTCTTGAAAGTACCTCTCCCCACAATCTCAAGAGGGTGCCAACGTATAACTAGTTGGTTGAGTTTGTGAGTGATAGGTGTCAAGCCTCAAACTCCATAGCTAAGAGCACCACAAATGTCAAAGAACTGGTCCTTTTTTATATTTCTTGAGAATAATGGGGATGAAAATATGTTCCTGCTCCATGAAAAATGGACAGGAAGTGAAGGATAGGATTATAGCCTACACCATAATCTAAAACCTGTTACAGCTCAACTCTGCTATCACTTGGTTATGTGGCAGCACATTTTCTACCTTCCCAACCATCTTTAAGCAGCTTTGGGTCCTACACAGGTAGTTTGATACCAGATAATCATTATTTTCTTCCTCATACCTGGTACTACAATTGAAGTCTACACCAGAGCCTTAAAAATCATAAAATATGTTCTAAGCTCTACCACTGCCAACAAGCTTCCCCCTCCTTCTCATGCCACCATAACAAATCTTTTCTCTCTGAGAAGAATTAGTCTGCCCTAGCTGCTGAGCAGCTAGCTCATACAGGCTCACTTGGGCCAAAGTTTATAATGATGGACTTTGAGCTTGCTCAGTTCCAAGCCTTTGAGGCCACCTTTAATGGGGAAGTTTGTGGCTTCTTCTTTCATTTCAGACAGGCCCTCATCAAGCATCTCAAGAGCAAGAAGGGCCTATTAAAGAAATATCTCAACAATGGTAAAAGGAAGTGCTGCTTTGCCTTGACTCAGTTTGCTGCCTTGGCTTTTTTGCGGCCAGAGCATACTGGGCTTGACTTTGAGGCCCTCCTGGAGGATGATTATGTCAAAAAGCACTCCACTGTTTTCAAGGACTACCTTGATTACTTTGAGAGGCAGTGGGTAGGAAAGAAGGTGACTGCCTGGAGAGGGAAGAGTGGGGCCACAGCATCATGGAACTTTCAGAGCACCTGTCTTAAGGGAGAGATGAAGACCACATACAGACTGGAATTGTGGCACAAGCACCTGAAGGTGAAGCTTGGGGCCAACCCCAAGTTCAACAAGTTTTTACTGAAGCTGCAGGAGGATCAGGCCAGGAATGTCTCTAAGTTCTGGGACTTGGCTAATCAGGTGGCCAGCTATAAAGAAGAGGAAGAGTAAAGAGAAGGATTACCAGGAGACCTTCCAGAAGGTAGTCAAGAAGAATTACAAGGTGGGTGAGATAGAAAAACAACTTGAGGATGTTGTGAGAATTGGGGAGCAGGTTAAGAGGAAATAAAACCAAGCTCTCAACCACAATAAAATTGCAGTTTCAGCAACAATCAAAAGGTTGCTGCCAACAATACCTGGGAGGCCAAAGGGGAGAAGGAATCAACTGAACACCAAAAGCAACAAGCAAAACCAGAAGGCCAAATTAAACTAACAAATATCAAACTTCTATTAGAGTAGAGAATGATGAAGTAAGGTCTTTTAAAACTCTTGAATTCATTTAAGGGGGGAGGGAATTGGGGTGGTAGATCAAATGTCACCAAACTAATTGACCAATAATATGAGCTGATATGGGTGCATTTCTCAAGGCGGGAAAATCTTGACAAGGTTTAAATGGAGAGAATCAAAAAATAAACTGACTCAACAAAAAAAAATAAGGAATCTGCTTTGGATGCAACTACCACTGCTCCCAGCCGCTCTTGCACATGATATTTAACCAGAGGTGTCTCTTGGGTGGGTTAGGTGGGGCATCTTTGGAATAATTCCACAAGTATTAATTTGAGGGCTTTTTTTGGGCTTTTCAGTAACTTCTGGATAATTGTTCAAGCACAATTTGGTGGAAGTCCCCAAGCATTTGGCGGGAATTGAAATGAAGGCCTAAGGGGGAGGCGTAACTTTACAGACGTGACCACTACCCTTGCTAGTGTCTTTTATCAGCTTAATAAACTTTGCATTGGTTTGCCTACATATTTTTTTACTCTTAAACTTTTATATGTTTTAATTTATTTAAATATTAATAATCATTTTAGGTATAGGTAGTAAGTTTTATGTATAGTTTCAAGGTGGCAGTATAAGAAATATCTTATTTTTTTGCTAATTTATCTGTAAAGGATGAGATATTTTAGGTTGTGCTTATATGAAGCATAATAAATAAAAATTATTTGTAGTTCATTTTTAGTTGTTATACTTTCTTATTTTCTTTAATTCTGTATCATTGGAAATTTAATTTTATGGTAATAAAAATATTTTTATATTAAATAGTGTTTTTACATAGAAAAATGAAAACTACTTGCTTATTTCTCCTTATTATTAATTAAGGCCTATTTTTATTTTTTAGCTCTATGGGGTCACTTCAGAATACTATTTAGTAAGTTTAAAGCAATAGCACTGATCAAAATCAACTCATATGTCAAAATATAAGCTCAGATGCAAACAAAACTTTGACAATGAATTTATATCAGTTAACAACATGTTTGGGTTCAGCTGGATTCTGTTTGAGAACCATTGATTTCTTTGTCAATGGGATGATTTAATAACAGCCAGGTTAATTTCACTTACAGATGTGTTGATCTTGTTTAGCACCATAGACTTGGAAACCACTGCAGAAGGATGAATAATTTTTAAATCAAAAATGCTCAGGGTAAAGTGTACCATTAATTAAAAAAGTTTCAACATCCATAAAATGACACCATTGCTGTGAATATACTTATGAAAAGTATAATAAACAAATAAAGGTTGAAATTAAGAAGAGAATGATACTTTATTGGCTATAGAAGAGGGATATTATATAGTGTCATAAGAAGCCACATACTGTCCATGTGTATCATGGTAATCATGGGGCTTATCCAAGTAATTGTTCCTCTTAAGTCACAAAGCTTATAAAGTTATGTTCCATTTAGGGCTTTGAAGGTTTCATCCCCATATTAGATGGGCAATTGGTAAGAATGCCACCAACTTAATGATTAGTCAGGGGAATCACTCAGGGAATTACTTCTCCAATAGGGAGTAACTGTAGATTTTGCAACACCATTAAAAACAGAATTCACACTTTACTATAGTGTTGAACAAGCCACTTTTGGCTTGGAATATTACCCCTAAACACCCCAATAAATAATTCTTTCGGGTTTAAAAATGGCTGCTGTTGATATAGGTGCTATTGTTGCCAATAACTCTAGGTTTTGGTATGTACCAGAAAACCCACAGTACTGGAGGGGAGAAGAATTAAGCTTTCATAACATCCCTTCTAGCAACCAGAGGGAGGGGCAAGGGAGAGAATGAGGTTCTTGAATCTAGGAGTGTTTCTACTCAACATAGGCAAGCAGGGGACCTGGAGGGCCTGGCCTGGTTTCAAGGGATCTTTCTCTTGATCCAAGGCTCCCCTTCCCAACTCAGGTCTGGTGCAGGAAGACAATTGGAGCAGGGAGAAGCGTTTCCAGGCCAATATGGGGCCAGAAGGGTTTCAAAGGAGCCAGGGCTGCAGCTTAATTAGACAGGATGTTTTCTTGGTGGCCAACTTCCCAACCCAGGGGGAGTTGAGGGGGAAAGCATAGCAGCTTTCAATAAGCTTGAGCAAAGCTTTCTTAAAGGAGGTCCAACTGTGGCTAAAATACCTCCATTCTTATCATGGATTCCTTGGCAGAGGTGTGGGAAAAGACAACACTGGGGCTGGTTTGGAGGTGTAAGCCAGGGAAAACACTTTGAAGCAGTTGGAGCTAAATCACCTACCATATTTATGGGGTTAGCTGGAGCTAAAAGTGGCCTTTTGTGCAATTGGGGAAGAGAGTGCTATCCTGGGTCAGAGGGGTGAGGGAACTTGCAACAGCAGGCTGGGAGGTCCATTGTTGAGGTTGAGTGGAGGGGCTTGGATGAAGAGGATGAGGTGGTGGGTCAGGGATCCATTGTATATTGCTGGGGGATAACCAATGTAGTTGAGCATATTTCTCATTGGCCTGGCTGGCTGATATACAGGTGCATCCTGGGGCAGCAGCTGTTTAGCCTTTTGGGGTTGGCTGCCCTTATTTACACAGAAGCCAAGTTGGGAAAACAATCCACCTGCATCCTGTTGATAATAAAGAGATATGTGGTATTGGGTGTTGGGACACAAATTATATAATGGCTGTAAGCTTTGATGAAAGACAATGTTCCCTAGCTTATAGAACATATCATCCATAGATGGGCATTGTAATGTACAGCTGGGTAGATTGGCACTAAATGGCCTCAGCCTTTGACCACCTCTGTGGCACTGTGGCTGTACTACAGTCACTTTGGGATGTGGGTTTACAAAGTTGATTGAATTGTGATGAATTTCATAGGTTGAAATTCAAAACAATAGGATTGGCCTTGGAAAGATTTTCCAGTGTAATAATGGATTACCCAGGAATCAATTAGGCTGTACTAATTGAGGGCCAAAATGAATACACTGAACAATTCAGTATTATAAGACTAGGTGTCTCAAAGGCAATTAATTAACTGGGAAGGTTAATTAATTAATCACCCTTGAATATGATTAATGAGGATTTAATCATAGGGTCTGAAATGGACTTGACTGTGTCAAGTAAAGACTTGTTGTCTTCAAACAAATTAATTAACTGGGAAGGTTAATTAATATATGCTGGGAATATAATTAATGAGGATTTAATTATATTGTTTAATTGCATTGACTATGTCAAGAAGTTTGGTTAAGGTTAATCAAAAGTAAACCCCCAAATTGTGGCTTAAAAGCGCCATTTTGGCAAATTTATTAGGTTAGAAGCGCCGCTGGCACCTAATTGATTTTTAAAACACCAAGGCGCTGCCCAGTGAATTGTTTCAGGCTCTAAAGCGCTGCCTGGGAAAGTTGCTGGGCGCCATGTTGGCGCCTGGTTTGAGTTTCAAAGTGTTTTAATAGTGGTTTTAAGGCAAAAAAACCATTAAATGCAAAAATAACTAAATATAGACAAATGGTTTCTATGCATTTAGGATTGATCAGCTGGTTCCCAGTTGGAACAAGGATAGCTTGGATCAGGAGTATGTGTATTACACAGGGTTTTGGGGCCAGAAGTCTGGAATGCTTCAAGCCAAAACAATATATTTCCACAGAAGGAATCAGGTGATTCTGGAATTTATTAGGGCACATTCTTATAGGTTAAAAGTGTGAAGATCTTTTTGATAAAGATCTGGATTGGATGTTGCTGTTATGTCATAAACTACATGATAGGAATCCAGGTGTGATTCCTGAACTAAAGGGGTTTTTAGCCAAATATTCCCCAAATGGTATATAATGGAAACATGATAATAATTAATAAAGATGCTTATTTGTGACAATGTTTGCTTTCCCCTCAATCATTTTATGTTTTATGGCTTTGATTTAAACAAAAGAAGACTACCATGGAATGAGAGAGATGGTCTGCAGCTAAGACTATGGGAAGTAAAAAATGTGGAAGCAATCACCAGATGGCAACAAGTTTAACACCAAGATTGCTTACCTGGAATCACCAGCTCATCAAAGCTTACATAAAGAATTTCCTGTCAAACTGTAAAAGAGCCAGACCAGAGATAATGAAAAGGCAAGCATGAATTTCCTGGATCCTCTACAGGCACATGCACTGTTCCCTAGTTGGGGGCGTGGGAAGATACATTAGGTGGAATTTTTAAGATCTCATGCATTGAGAAGCTCACTTAAGATTCAACTATAAATGTATCCAATAGTGTAATCAGAGCTTGCCCAGCTATAGATAGTGCCCTTTGCTGGCACAACCAGAAGTAAATCAATGGATGTCCCCTTTTTGATATATTCTTTCCACTGGCGTATGATTTTTTCCTGGCAGCGCCAGACCCCTGGATTTTGAAGGATGGTTCTTAATACAGCGCAGGTAGCACATTGTTAGATATAGTTGTTAAGTCACCATATGATAGGACCCTGTGACAGGGTTATACTGAGGATCCCTGGCATTATCACTTGGGTTGATTTCATGGTTGGGAAAGCCTGGATAGAATCCATGGCCCTGTGACTTCTAGAGCTGCACCATACAGCACCAGGCCCAGATGCTATTGTGGGCAAGGTGGTTTCTGACCTGGGTTACTTAGGGTTTAGGGTCCTGCTGCAGGGGATTAAGAATAGTGGGGTATGATTCAGGGATCTTTGGCTTGGTTGTCCCCTTCTAATCCCTGGCTCTGATACTGTTCCCTCATCCAAGAAGTTACTGGATTCCTACATCCCAGGGGTAGGGCAAACTTTGACTGGCTTTCACCCTTGGCCTGAGCTAGTTTGCATAAGTCTGGTACTGCAACTTTCTGGGGGAATTTTGGTGGCAGGAATCTGGTGCCTGGGCTTCAGGGACTGTTGTTGCAACCAATTTTTCCTCCTTGCCTGCCAACATATCTTACAATACAGTAGTTTTCAAACCTGTTGAGATAAATGAATATTAGTCAGTTTAGAAAACATGAACTCAGTCTAAATACAAGATCAAAGTGGATCCAAATCTATTGTAATTTAATATAAATTCCTTAATCTTTGATTTCATTTTTAGACTGAGTTCATGTGTTCTAAACTGACTAATATATGTTTATCTCAACAGGTTTGAAAACTACTGTACACAGGGGGCACTCAATGAGCTGCATCTTGACGTATCTAACGAGCATATACCAATATGATGGCAATATCAAATTGCAGGCACCTTCTCCTAATTAGGAGCACTGCCAATTCAACTTGCTGGCCCCTGCACAAGTTATTCCTTGGCTTCAAACCTTACATGAAACACGCCACTGGGCCACCCCCTGTGGCCTTATGGCTTTCCCCATATGGTATATTAGTCACAATACTCTATAATAAAGTACAGCTTATTCTTTTCATTCCTGTCCTTTATATTGGACTATTGTCTTCTCCAATCAAATACTAAACTCTAATTGGTTCAGTTGCAACAGTGGTAGCAGTGGTAGGTTTGTAACCTGCCTAAGAGAAGGAGTCCCCCAAGAAAGGACAGAGTAAGAGCCATATGGCTACTCCCCATCAAGAAATCTTCCTGTCAATCCCTGATGGGGACATCCCCAACAGGTACGTCATCTATCAAGACCAAATGGTACTTACAAGTGTGTATAATTAGCTCTGCCTTGGTCAGCGCAACGCAAGCGTCACCCTGCCCTAATTAGACCTCTCTTAGCGCATGCTCAACCTCCAGCTGGAATCCTTTGCGGGTGGTGTTGAAGGGGCTGATATCATCAGTTGGCTCTACTCTACCAAAACCTGCCTCTTTATCTGTCAAGTACCTGATCCCATGTTGTTTGCAACCACATCTGGACACCTTACGGGGCCTGCTGCAGTGTGGTTTATCAACTGGGCAAGCCAAGAGCCAGATGTCAAGTGGACAACATTTAGAGGTACCACCAGATCCTGTTACAGTGAAACCTTTTCACCCATTGTAGTAGAAACTCCCCTCCTGGACATCAAACAAACAGGGTTTGTCCCTGAGTACCTTGCGGCTTGGCAGCAAGCACTTGCTGCCCCCCCAGAAGCCATCACCAACAGGAATTCAATGCTACTCACCCTCATTACCAATGGGCTCAAGCCC
>QTSX02004665.1:0-29384 GCA_014839935.2 Entomophthora muscae | reverse complement strand
AGGTCAACTCACACCATTTTTTTTGTGAATCAGTGTATTGCGGATAGTATTTTGAATAGTTTTGCTTGGTGTGTGAGCACTTCTTTGCTGTGTTGACCCATTTTACCTATTAATGCCAAAAATCCCTGTTAACAGAGTGTATATTTTAACCTGATAGTTGGAACTTGCTTAAATCTGAAATCATTTCTTTTAAATCTGAGGTATTTTTGGTTATTGCCATAGCTTTTAAAACTACTGTAAACCAGATCTGCTGTTTCTGAATGATTCTATTGACTTTCCTGGATCTCTTTTTGTTAATTGCCCTCCAAAGGGTAAATAGTGTCCCAGCTACAGCCAATGCTTTTCTTGAGCTGGCCTACTGATAATAATTGATTTTCTACTCCCTTGCATGTTCTAGATGACACTGGTGGGTTACGCCAAGTTTAAAGGATGATTACAAATATTACAAACCTTGTTCTTCTTCCTAAAAAAGCAGACTGTTGGTATTATTATTATTATTTTTGGATTCTTATCAGAGTGTCTGATTTAATGACACAATTAGGCCAACTAAGGTCAATTTTAGTTGGGGATATACAACACATAATAGCCAATTCAATTTGATGTTGAAACAAGGATTGAGTGGTGTGTAGTTACCTTTATGATTGGGTTTACAAAGGCTATACACTATGTAATTGCACATCAACCCTTTCAGCATCAATTAGTTTGATTGTGAAAACAATATTATTTTGTGTCCATAGAGTGAGATAGTCGGATTAAGGTTGATTAGAAGTGATTAAACAGCAGTCATTTGTTACTCAAAGCTAATTAAATAGAAATTACTTTATGCATAATTGCTACATTTAGTATTAATCATTAGTGATTATACAGTATTCAATTTTTATAAATAATAATATAAAATAGCAATTATACACTGTTTAAAAGATATTTTAGGAATTTAAAAACTGGTGATAATATGACATTTAACACTTAATATCTGATGGCAGTCATTAGACTGATTAAGAGTGGTCAATCAACCTAATATCATATTTCCCCCTCTTAACCATAAATAGGGAGGTTAAGAAGAGAATCATACATCAAGCTTATTCAACCACATCCTCTTGTCTTAGCAGCAAGGAGGACTATCAGGAGTACCTGGCACCTTTGTTTAAAGAGTTTTTCAAAGAGTTTGACTGTCAGATTAAAGAGACCTGACATCTCCAGTTCTATGGGTGAAGAGTTGTTTTCTTTGGCTCTTGGGAATGACATCCAATAGTATAGCTCAGGAACCTTTATAAAAAAGGCTTGAGGATGAGCTAGCTTAAGGATAGACTTCAGGAAAAAATTAAGAAATGTAACTCAATTTCTTAGGAATCAGACAAGAAGAATTTTCTTTTATGACAAAGAAAACTAGGCACCATAGTTAAAAAACTAATATAAATATGGATAAACTTGAACTTTATTTGGGCTTTATATAGGACTTATATAGTAGATCAGAACACTGATTATTATTTAGGAGGAAAGAGGGGGTAAAGAGTGCCTACTAAAGTACTGGAATCATAATAATTAAGTTGATATAATCTGAATTGTGAACATTGATAAATCCCCATATAAGGAACTGGATCTACTATTAAAGACAAATGCAAAACCAGATAAATCTTTGCAGGTCTAACAATTTGCAGGTAACATAAAAATAGTTTGAATAGTTTAAACTTCACCATATTCCTGCTCAAGATTAGAAAAGGAGAGCTGATATTGGAAAGTGAATTTAGTGTACATGAAAGAAAAGGCCATCCAGTAAGAACAGCTCAACATTATACTCAAACCCTTTCTTAAAGATGACTCTACAGGGGCCAACCCAGAGGGATAAAACTTAGGAGCTCAGCAACCTGAACAATTCTGGTGGTAGAGAGCTAAATATCCCAGTTAAAACTCAGGGAGGGCTTCTCAAGATTCATTAGATAGATATAGTTCTACATCCTTAGTTTTGTAGGAAGAAGTGTATGTGGTAGCTTAGATATCAAAAATATGGTAGATGAGATATTTCATATGGGTCTTTGGGCTAATAGCTATATCAAATTCTATTAAAGAGGGTCCCAGGATAAAGGGAGTAGCTGCTTCACGCCTGTACAGCATGGAAAAAAGAGACTTCCCAGTCACTCAATAATGGCTTAGTCAGTAGGCAAAAAGGTCAGCAGATAAAAAATACCATTTATTGGTGTCATAGAGAGTGATTTTCTGCATGATAAAAAGGCAACAGTGGCAAAATTGACTGTAGGGATGCAAAAGTGAGAATTCAAAAGTGAGAATCTAAAAATGGCCAAGCTGACAATTTTAAAATTTAAAATTAAATTAAAGCAACTCATCTGAAATTAAAATTTATTATGGCCATATAAAATAATTTTCATTCATTCTCACAACTAAAAAAGACAAGAAAAAGTAGTTAATTTATTATAAAAAGCCATTTTAAAATTTTAAAAAGTGTCAATTTGGCCACTTTTATATTCTCACTTTTGAATTCTCATTTTTACATCTCTAAAGTCAATTTTGCCACTGTTGATGATAGAAACAAGTGTGTGGGGCGCTCCTTCTCCTATGAGGTCACCTATCTGTGTCCTGGTTTAAAGCCAGGGACCAGCTGGGTTGGGGTGATGTCCTCAGGGATAGCTGTTCTATGAAAATATCAAAAGTGAATTATCTTAACACTCCAAAAGAAACTCATCATGCCCCTAATCATTATTGGCAATTAATAACTAGGAAAAAATATTTTACAGCAATGCATGAGCTATCAAAGCAGCTTCATCATCTAGGGTATACTTGCATGATAATCTTCAGCACTGCAATATCCCAGATTTCAAGGTTTTTTGCACTAATTTACTCATTCCTCAACAAGGAATTTTCCATGATGAAAATACCAAAGCTAATCCTCTTCTTATTCTCTTGACTAGCTCTGAAATCACTATGAAAGTTCTCTTTCACAGAAAGGGAGAATATGGATAAAGATAGTCTTTATTAACATAAGGAAAATTCCCTTAGAAAACTTCTGATTTGCCACCATTTTGGAGTCCTTTTGACCAGCCAGACCTTTATAAAAGACTTCTGAACGCTTCAGAAAACATCTAGTTTTCCAAACCAACCATATGTTTAGCCACCAAGATTCAGATCAAGCACTCAGCAATAATTCAAATGTTGCAACCAAGTTTCCAGACTTGCCTGCTAGTGTATCTTACAATACACAGGGAGCGCTCAATGAGTCACCCCTTGACGTATCTAACAAAATGAACAAATCTGATGGCAATGTCAAATGGTGGGCACTTCCTCCTAATTAGGAGCACTACCAATTCAACCTGCTGATCCCCGCACAAGTTATTCCTTGGCTTCAAACCTTACATCAAACACGCCACTATGCCACCCCCTTGTGGCCTTATGGCTTTACCCACATGGTATATTAATCACAATATTCTAAAAATAACTATACCTATTCTATTCATTCTTGTCCTTTCTATTGGACTGTTGTCTTCCCCAACTCAAATACTGAATCCTCATTGGTTCAGTTGCAACAGTGGTAGCAGCAGTAAGTTCACAACCTACCTAAAACAAAATTCCCCCTAAGAAAGGACAGAGTACGGGCCGTATGGCTACTCCCCATCAAGAAACCTTCCTGCCATCCCCAAGGGGGACATCCCCAATGGGTATGTTATTTACCAAGACCAGCTATTCCTTACAAGTGTGTATAATTGGCTGCGCCTTGGGCAGCGTGACGCTAGCGTCACCCCGCCACAGTTGGACCTGTCTCAATGTATGCTCAACCTCCAACTAGAGTCCTTCACTGGCGGTGTCAAAGGAGCTGACATTGTCAGTTGGCTTCAATCCACCAAGACCCGCCTTCTTATCTGCCAGGTTCCTGAACTCATGTGGGTTGCCACTGCGTCAGGGCGCCTCACAGGGGCTGCTGCTGTATGGTTTACTAACTGGGCCAGTCAGGAAACCAAAGTCACCTGGGTGGCATTCCAGGACGCCACAATATCCTGCTATAGCAAAAACTTCTTGCCTATTGTGTTAGGAACTCCCCTTTTAGCAATTAAACAGACTGGATATGTTCCCAAGTACCTTGCCGCCTGGCAGCAAGCTCTTGCTGTTGCCCTCAAAGCTGTAACTGACGGGAATGTGTGATGATCCACATGTAAGAGGTTTTGCAGGCAAGGGATGATTTGGCTTCAAATAAAGACGCTATGCTCCAGATTGACAAGTTTTTGATTGTTTGATTATAGGTAGAGGCCTAGTGGGAAATGATGGCTGCTAGGGACAGTAAGGCCTAGCTAGTAGATGTAGAAATTACTAGAGGCAGATAGTGCCTCCACCCTGCAGAATATATTGGCTGCTATGGGCTAGAGTTCTTCACCTAGCAGGGAACTGTGGCTGCAAAAGGGTGGAGAATGAGATAGCTAGCAGGAAACTTTGTCTGTTTGAGGTGGAGAAGGTTTTGGACCCCTGGTGGGTAGCGCGGGCTGCCAGGGAGGGGAGGAGCTCTAAGGGCTCTATGTACCCTGATACGCTTGCAAGAGGTCTGTGAGCAAGAATCCTACCTAACAGACTGGTAGGGTGTCCTTGTTTATGTCTCCATGGGAGCTTTGGGGGGGACCCAAAGTGAGCATTGGAGGGCATGAATTTGCTCAGAGGTGTCATCAAGGCGGTTTGCTTGGGGAAGCAAGCTGCAGAACTTGGTGTGATCAGGCCTCTGGGAAGTAGAGCTGATTACTCTGTGACTGAAAGCCCAGACTTAATCACCTGGGTGAGTAAAAACAACGCATATACATTGATCTATGGTTGGATGGCCTAAGTGGATTGCCACTTGCAAGGGACCAGTCAAATGCCAGTTCAATGTAGACTCATGCCTGGGTCTACAAGTTCTGGTAACAGGAACTGAGATAAAGAACCAAAGTGGTTCACAGAATCAGCTAAGAAGACTATTGAGAGGAACTGTTTGATCACAGAGAAGGCTAGTTGAAGGACTGCTGGTTAATATTGAAGCTTGAAACCATAAAGGTTCATTTGAAGGTGGAACCAAGGAGGTTCTTGGCAAAGATAAAGACTGAAGAGGAGCTTTTTGGTGCACTAAAATGGGCTGGTTAGCTAAAGAACTGTTAAAAAAACTAGAAGATGTGAGTGCAGGATCAGGAGGTGACTTGAAAGGACTAGCCAAACTAGATGCAGAGGCTTGGAAAGTTGATTTTGGTGTCTTTAAAGAAAGAAATATAAATAGAAAAAAGCAGCTAAATAATACTTAAATGCTGCCTAAATATGTTGAAAATAATGAACAACCATATGTTCAGAAAGAAAGAGGAGAAAAAATGGTTTTCAAGGTGTTAAAACTGTAAATTTTATTAAGAGGAAAGTGGACCAGAAAGGAGTGAGAAAGAAGCCAGAAACAGGACAGATAAACTGGAAGGGCAAAAGGGCAAATTTTGCCAAGAACAACTAGGAGAGGTAAGGGGGCAAGCAGCAAGCGGGTTCAAAGTTGCAAAACGTTAAGGAAAACACAGGGAAACACAGAGAAACGTTGAAAAATCAAAGGGACAAAATTTGCTTAAGTAACAAATATACGGAAGCGCTCAAGTTTTGCCGGAGAAATGTGATGGGAATCACGGCAAACCTGTTTGAAATGTGGAGCAGTTGTTTACCCAGAGCAAGACCGCCTAGGATTCAAACCAATGTCAAGAGCAAGTCATCTGGGGAAACCTTTTGGCAAAACCGTTGAATTGAGGTGTATGATTGGCTGTGAGCCGGAGTCTATTTGATCAATGTTTTAAGGGCTTTAACTTAAGAGTTAAAGCCTAAAAATGAGGAGCAGAAGCAGAAATTCAGGGCTTTCATTGGCTGAAGTTTTTTATTAAGTTTAATATATTGTAGAGAGATAATAACTGGATAGTTTAAGCTTTGGAAAAGAAGAGTTCTGAGAGAGATTTTGGACTGAAACAAGGTGCTATAAAAAGGAGAGCTATCTGAGGCTTAAAAGGGACTGGATCAAGTGGATTATAAAGGTCACTAGGACTACAGAAGGAGCTAGAGACCAAGATAAAGATGAAAAGCCTAAGATAAAGCAGCTAGGGCCAAGGATAAGAAGCCTGAGTTAGAAAAAACCGCAGGAGCCCAAAAATAAATGTGCAGGAGCCCAAAACCAAGTACAAGGAGTCCAAGAGATTTTTTAATAACTCCAAGTATTGGCAAAACCATATTGTTTCCCCACCCCTGAATTATCTTAGGAGGTTTCTAAGGTGATCTTCCTTCTGACCATGAATAAAAGCCTATTACAACCCCTGCCCAGATTTTTCCGTGATAAAAATACAAACCCTATGAGTGAACTACCCCATATCTTTCACCCTAGCCAAGGGGAGGAGGATATCTATTTTCAAGGTTGTAGAAGATTTTCCTCTAGTAAGTCTTCTCAGGAGGAGTGGAAAAAAGTGACTAGGTATCTTGAGATGACAGATAGGGGAAGGGAGCTTATAGGAAATGAATTTACCAGGTTGTTACAAAACTGGTACAGGCCCTCAGAGGTACTAGCGCCTGCTGAAGTACAGGTGTATGGTGGGGATGCTTGCCCAGTCATTGGGAAGGTGCTGGAAGAGTTTGCACTTATGCAGGCAAAGTACAAGCTTCTGGCCAACCACACACCACTGCTGAGGAATGACAACTTCTCCTAGCCAGTCCCTTGCTATGACCCAGTGTTGTAACTGTGCTGTTTTAGCAGAGTTAAAAGGGGGGAAATATTTAGAAACTAGATCATAATCTTTATTGAGAGATAGTGATTATATAGTCATTGTGAATCAAGGATAACAGGAACATAATTGTGTTGATCACACAGCTGGATGAAAGAGGAGGTGGTTTAATCCTGATAATGAGTCAAGCGCTAAATTGAGATATCCACCATAAAGGATCATCATCTGTTCATGTTGTTGGTTTTGGAAATTCAAGTTGACTTCCTAGTCTGGCTTCAAGTGGCTGGGTAATCAGATTGCAGGTCATAAACCTGCTTGTTTGGAACCTTGCTGGCAAGTCAAGTCTGCTGTTTTGACACACACACCCAACTGAAGGTTGGCCTCTTCTGGGGGTAGGTTGTCAGGGAGGTTGTCAGGAGCCCAGGCGCTGTACTGGACTAATTGTTGTTCTGTGGTGGGCAGGGAGATTTTGCGTTGCTTTTGTCTTGCTTTTCAGGGTCTTAGGCAATCATGGTGTAAGTTCTTGTCTTGTTTGCGCTTCCCAAGTCCTTGCATGAGGTAAGTGTTATTGTTGTTTACCTTTAGAATGATTGTTGGTCCTACTTTCTTGGGTTGTAGTTTGCTTTTACCAACATTCATGACCCAAACTTTGTCCCCAACTTCATGTTTATTTTGGATGGGGACAAATGTTTTTTGCAGACGTTCATATTCCTTTTCTGTTTGCTTGCTGTTAGCCTCTATCACTTGAGGGTCTGAGCGTGGGTGGAGTTTACTTGGGATTTCCTGTTTGGGTCCTGTTAATGCTTGGATGATATTTGGCTGTGTTCTGTATACCAACTCAAAAGGGCTTTTTCTGGTGGATCTGTTCACTTGGGTTCAGCACACAAGTAGTGCAGTTGATAGCTGCTTATATCAGTCTTCAGGTCTCCCAGCAGTGAGCTTGGCTAAGGCTTGCACAAGGCAGCCATTTAGCCACTCTACACGCCCATTGTCTTGTGGTTGGTATGGTGTTGTCACAGTATGTTTGACCCCATTTTTAGCAAGGTATATGTTGGTGTTTTTGGAGGTCAATTCTTTCCCTTCATTGGTTATCAGGAGTTCTGGCTTTCCAAACTTGCCAATTATCTCTTTTCCAATAAATTGTTGTACGTCATTGCCAGTGTGCACCCTCACTGCTTGGGCTACTGGCCATCTTGTAGCAAAGTCTATGGCGGTGATGATGTATTTCTTATCATTGTGTTTCCCTGGCATGGGGCAAACAATGTTGAGAGCCCATACCTTGAAGGGTAGTTGTGTGTGGATGGGTAGTACTGACTTTGGAGGGGTTTTGCTTTTGGAAAACTTTTTGCATACCTCATATTAGTCTAGGACTTCCTGAACGTCACAATATAAGCTTGGCCACCAGGCCTTGTGCTTAAGGAGATCATATAGGTTTTGACTCTTTGTGTGTCCAAGGTCTCTGTGATAGCGTAGGATGGTGTCTACTTGCTAGTGCATGGGGATATAGAGAATGTTAGTACCATTGGACATTTTTCTGTACAGGGTCCCATATACATCAGCAAATAGGTGTTCATTTTTGATAACTGTTTCCTTTGTTATATTGGTTGTACCAGGGGGAAACCATCATCCTTTGTTTGTAGTACCAAGAGAGGCCAGTCTGGGTCAAGCCCATTTCCCCTCTCATGGCACGGATGTATAGGCGTGAGAGGGCGTCTGCCATGGCAAGCTCAGGACCAGGTTTGTACTGTATGAGTACATTGAATCTCTTCAAGAGCTCCATCCAGCAGGCTTGGCAGCAAGCTAGATTTGCTTGGGTTTTGAAATATATGAGCAACTTGTGGTTGGTTAATGCTGTGAACTCTTCCTGTCGTTCCAGATAACAACGCCATTTGACTAGACAGTGCATGATGGCTAGCAGTTCCTTGTTGTGGATAGGGTATTGGCACTTGCCATCTGTCAACTTTTGTGATTCATAAGCTAAAGACAGGAAGTCATCATCATTATTTTTGATTCATAGTACTCCCCCAATGGATGCATCTGAGGCGTCGGTTTCCATTTGGTATTCCCCGTCATGTTTGGGGTATTGCAGGATAGGAGCTGTTGTGAGCTTCTCCTTTAGGCGTCTAAAACAGAGGTAATGTTGGGGGGTCCATACAAACTTGGATTTGGCACCTGTTATGGCGGATAAGGGGGCAGTCAAAACGCCACAGTCAGGTATGAAGCGGTGTACATAGGCCACCATCCCCAAGAAGGTGCAGAGTTCCAACTTATCCTTGGGTGGTGGCATCTTGCATATGGCCTTTATTTTTTGATTGTTGGGTTTGATGTTGTCCTTTGAGACTATGTGTCCCATAAAGGGTAATTGCTTGCAGAAGAACTGGCACTTGGAGGGCTTGGCCAACAGTATGTGTTGTGCCAGGGTAGCAAAGTCTGCCTCTAGGTCCTTGTGGTGCTGTTCCACCAAGAGGCTTTAGACAATGATATTGTCTAGGTAGACTAGAGCATGTTTGCCTATGTGTGGCACAAACACTTCATTCATGAAGGTCACAAAAGTGGAAGGGGTGTTTTTCATGCCAAAGTTGAGCACCACACCTTTTTATGAGCTGTATTTAGTGTGGAAGGCTGTTTTAGGGATGTCTTCCTCCTTAATACAAACCTGGTTGTAGCCTATGATCAGATCAATCTTGGAGAAGACTGTGGCTTCTCCCAAGGCTTCAAAGAGATTGTCATTCAGTGGTAGTGAAATAACAATTCTTGATGGTAACTTTGTTTAGGGCTTGGTAGTCTGTGACCAGACGTAAGTTACCGTCTTTCTTGGCCACAAAGAATACGGCGGCCCCAAAAGGAGACTGTAAGGGGCGGATAAGTCCTTTCTCCAATGCCTCCTTGAGGTAAGTGTGTAAGGTATTGTCTT
This sequence comes from Entomophthora muscae, assembly GCA_014839935.2. Taxonomy (NCBI): domain Eukaryota; kingdom Fungi; phylum Entomophthoromycota; class Entomophthoromycetes; order Entomophthorales; family Entomophthoraceae; genus Entomophthora; species Entomophthora muscae. Next base: position 19,775 of record QTSX02004665.1, on the reverse strand, counting down.
TGTTTGGAGTCAGCCTGTAGATAGGGTGTGCTTTGGGGACAGCCCCTTTGAGTTGGATGGAGTGTTGAATGTGTTTCTCAGGGGGCAGCCTGGGTAGCGCTTCCTTAAAGATTTCTGGATGACAGGCCACAATTTTGCAATCCTGAGGCGCAGAGGTATCCTGGTGATCTTTGAAGTGTATGATCTTGTACTGGCAGGAGTCCCAGTCAATTGCCTTCAGGCTTTCCTTTTTGTCCAGGGTCTCTGTGATGCGCACAAAGACATGGTTGCGTAGGAGTTGTTCCACTGAGTCAGGGTAGATCTGATGGTTGACACCTTCACGCTTGATAGTCAACACTGAGGTTGCCCAGTCTACGTGAGGATTGTTCTTTTTTAACCAGTCTAACCCCAGTACAATGTCAAACTTTGGGAAGTCAATGATGGGACCTTGGATGGTGGAGTGGAGGTTCTCAAGCATGACAGAGAAGGGGGTGGTTTCCCTTGTCACAGCGATGTGATGTTCATCAGCTAAAACCATGTTTTTAATCTGCAAAGGATTAGTGGCTAGATTGAACTTATCTAAAAAGCTGCTGTTGATTAGGGTTTGATCTGCACCCAAATCCAGGAGTGTTGAGCCTGTTTAACTGCAAAAACGGAAAGGATAGGACATCAGTTTATTGGGATATCTGGCAATGGTGTACAGTACCAGGTCCTCCGAGGGTACTTGGATCATTGGGCATTAGTCCACGTCCTTGGGTCATTACTCATCATTGGGCAAGTCAGGAGTTGTGTGAGGAGAGCTTGGCTTGCTTAATGCTCTCCCTAGGCTTTTCCCTCATCTTGATTGCCTTGCGTGGCAGTGATATGGAAATGGGTACAATTTGACTGGCCATTGTTTCCATTCCCATGTCTGTTTGAGCTTGTGGGTTTATGGTTGGTGATATTCCTGTTGTTTCCAGGGGGTGATTGAGTGGAGCGCCTGCTTGGATGGGAGTCCTTGGGCCTTTCTTGTTTCCCAATCTGTGCTTTGTGTAGAGCGTTGGATGTTTGTTCCGCTTTTTCCGCTTCACGGTACAAGCTTTGCAGGTTGGTAACCTGGTCCAGGTTCACATGTCTCATCACGTGCAACTTGAGAGCATTGTAGTACATGAGGTGTTTCTGGGGTGTCAAAAGCCATGTCAGATGGGGCACAGAGACAGAGTTCCTTGTAGGCGCGGGTGAGTTCTTTAACAGTGCCTGTCTGGGTCAGGTTCTTTACTTGGTGTATGATCATGAGTGCTGTATCCTTAAGCACAAATCTCGCCAAGATGTCCTGTTTGAAGGTGTCCCAGTTCTTGTCAGTGTGCTCTTTGTGCCACTTGTCACACCAGATGCCAGTGTCATGGGTCAGGCAAATGGAGATCTCTGTGATCCAAAATTGCTGTGGGCATTCCATCTGAGCCAGCTTGCTTTGGGCAGACTGAATCCATGCGGCAGCATTGTCGTTGTTGGCCCCTGCAAAGGACTCCAAGGCGGCGCTGCAAAGTCTTTGTGCAACATAGGCGGGCATGGTGGTTTCTTCAGCTGGTCATGGCATTGAGGAAGGTGCCTGAAAGAACCCTTGGGCAGACATGGTGTTGAAGTCAGGTAGTGGAATCACCAAGTTCTGGTACAGGACAAAGCTATCAGGTATCTCAGCACCAGGGGTGTACAGGGTCCAGTCCAGCGGGAGGCCAGACATAATTCTGTCAAGGATTTGTTGGCTGCGGCACGTGCAGGCAACAGGCGGAATTTTTCAAGATAAGGTAAGATGGATAACCTACCTGTTCTACCAATGCCATAACTGTGCTGTTTTAGCAGAGTTACAAGGGGGAAAATATTTAGAAACTAGATAATAATCTTTATTAAGAGATAGTGATTATATAGTCATTGTGAATCAAGGATAACAGGAATGTGATTGTGTTGATCACACAGCTAGATGGTGAAGGGGGTGGCTTAATCCTGGTTATGATTCAAGCGCCAAAACAAGGTATCCACAATAAAGGGTCATCATCTGTTCATGTTGTTGCTTTTTGAAATTCAAGTTGACTTCCTATTCTGGCTTCAAGTGGCTGGGTAATTGGATTGTGGGTCACAAACCTGCTTGTTTAGAACCTTGCTGACAGGTTGAGTCTGCTGTTTTGACACCAGGACACACTTTGGGGACTGTTGGATAGGAACCCCACAAGGAGTAATCCATAAGCATAGTGAAATGGGTCCCATAGATGATATGGCAGAATTTCTTGATATTGTAAAAAAAGCTAGGCATTTCTTCTAAGTATTGATACAGCTCCTATCATGTTTGTTGAGAATTCTAGAGGAATAATCTATGAAAAAATCTACTAAATCTTCATCTAATTGAGCCAGGATAGCCCTCACTGCCACCCTTCTGGTGTCAGTGTAAATTATAAGTTATTTGAGCTAATCAGGATAGACCAGGATGAGAGCCGTTTTAGCTTGGTTTTAAGGGCTTCAAAGGACTTATGTTGACTTACAATCCATTCAAATGAGTTTTTTTAGAGTGATTAGACCAAAGGCTCACCAATTTTGAAAAAAAAACTAGGGATGAACTGTTGTTATTACCCCATAATTACTAGAAACTTTCTCTTTAAAGAGATTAGTAGGCTGTAAAATCTTATCAATGGCTTCAACCTTCTTTTTATTTGTAAAATTTCTGTTTTAATGACCTAATTTCCTAAGAACTCAAAACATTCTGTGAAGAAAGCACACTTGGAAGTCTTAAGTTTCAGTTCAGTGTCCCAAAGAAAGTGAACAAAGCTTTGAGATACTATAGATAAACTAGTGAATATAAAGCTAAACACTGTGGTATTACCCAAGTAGACCATTAAACAATAAATCTTGAGGTCCCAGGAAATAGAGTGTATTTCCTGTTAGAAGGTGGCAGGTATGTTGAAGAGGCTGTTAGGCATCCTGGTTAGTTTGAATAGACCTTCTGATGTGATGAGGGCAGCCTTTTTGCAATCTTTTGAAGATAAGTATACTTGCTAATAGTCAGAGGCTAAATTTATAGCAGAAAAAACTTTGAACCTCTTAAGAAGCAAAGAGTATTATCAATATGGGGCAAAGATTAATAGTATTTCTTGGTGAAAGAGTAAAGGTCCAAGTAATTCATCACATTCATATGTTCTCCATATTTTCCCTTAATCTTTAATATAGGGGAGGTCCACAGACTTCAATATGGATTCAAAAATCCAGCATCCAATATTTCCTTTGGCTTTTTTGAAACCAGATCAACTTCTAATTAGCTTCAACAATATTAATTGGCTTGAAATGGAGGGGCGCTTAGTTTCAATTTGATGGATAACCCCTTTTACCAACACATAATCATTGGGACCAGAGATAAATATTTGTTCAAATTGAAATAGTAAATCAAGGACATCTTATTGCTGGATGGGCAAAAATCAAAGAAAATCAGCTGTGATAAGGAAATAAAAGACTTGGGGATCTTCTTCTGGCAGATTTAAGTCACTAAAAGTGTCACAAATGACAACTTTTCTCATTTTAAAGCAAAAACAAAATCAAGGTTTGAGCCTGTGACCTCACATTCTGTGTCCTGTCTGCCTGCATTTTTTGGGATCAAATCTTAGGCTTATTTGATTAAGAACCTGCAAAATAAAGGAGTTTTTTGGAAGCCTTAAAGAATCAAAGCCAATATTGTACCACCTGAATTCTTCTCCTAAGCAGAAGCAGCTGCTTGTTGATTAAGGATTCTAGATAAACCAAAATTGAGCCTGCCAATTGAATTCAACAGTGATTACCCCCAGAGTTGGAATTAGCATGCATTTTTCTGGCCTGCTTGATTTTTGGAATAAGGTTTGTAAACAAGAAGTTCCCTGTGTCTATTTGCTAGTAACAGCTAAAGATAGTCCGTCCAAACCTGAATTCTTCCTGATACCCCCAGTTTTTCAAGGCCAGACTACCCAAAGTCCAGATTCCCACCCAAAATATAAATCCTGATAAGTTTGTATATATTTCATGTCAATATCAGATAAGATTGATTACTATTCTGATAATAAAATTGTGATAAAGCCTTGCTCAACTAGATTTTACCCTACTTACTTCTTGTTTTCTATTATTTCAACATAGCCCCAGCAGGTTCTTCTTCTCCCTCCATACCACCTGCTGAACCTGTGGACCTCTGGTTCAAGTTGCTTTATCTTCCTGGTGCTCCTTTTGGCCCTGTTTATTTCACTAAATATCCATCTAAACAACATATTTGTATTTTAATCTAGAAAAATCCTCATATTTAACTCCCTTTTCAAAACTGGATTACTAGAAAATTCAACTGTGAGGGCATCTGCTACACCATTAAACCTAGTTAATTATGGGTAGTTATAATTACATATATTTATATCTAGTATCAATGAATACTCTCATCACTTCACAGTCCAACTACCTGCAATCTTCTGCTACTATCAATAAGGACACCATATATCAGCATTTTTGGAATGTTATGCTTTACTCTGACAGTCATGGTGGACTCTATGTTTCCCATTTCAAGACCTTGGTCTATGCTTGGATGCTATCTCCTTTATATTATTAAGTTGGCACAGATATTATGGTGGCTCTTGCCCTCTGGGCTGGCAATTCAGATCATGCTCAAATTTGTTATCCTACCCAGTACCTGGTATCCTGAAAAAAAGTTCAAAAAGGGTAAATATAAGATAGATGTCTGCATTTAACACACAGCTGTGTCCCACAACCTGTTCTTGAGACAAATGCATAGAAGTGACAGTTTTGTTATCTAGTAGCAGTATTAAGTGTTCCTTGTTAACTTAGTCCAGGATCCCTTGGCATAACCAGGGCTCATGACACCATAAGTACTCAGCGGAATAAAACTCCAGGAAAATTTATCAGGAAGCTTTTAAAATATCTTCAAGTCATTAATAACTTGCAATCCAGGAAAATAGTGATAATCCCAGGAGCTAGTAAAAGGACTCCTTTGATGGCATGACAAGAGGGAGGAGGTGTACACATGTTAGAGGAATGTGTCTTGTATTTGAGGGAGAAAATATCAGCTGAGAACTCTTAAGTGCAAGTCTTGATGTGCTTGTCAGGAATGCAGGAAGGTTTCTCAAAGATCAAGGGGAATTTGTATCCCAGGAGGGAGAGTTATGAATTCATGAGATTTACAATTCCATTTAACTCTCTCAAGAACTGGGTACTGTCACGGTAGTATCATTTTTGCTTGTAATAAATTGCTCAAGAAAGAATAATGGGAAAAGGAAATATGAAACCCCATAAAAATATTAGATTATTTAAACTTAGTCATTGATAAAAATGGGTTAAGGCAGCTCCTATTGCAGGTGAAAAAATAACCTGCAATCCCCAGATTTATTTCCCAAATAGTTATGCACTGAAAATTACAAGATATCACTATCATGTGGCACTTGGTGGTCAACCAGCCAGTTGCCCAAAAATATTATATTATGATACCATAAACGTTCCAACAGTGGTCTTCAACCAAGAAGTAAAAATATTTTCATTCAGCTAATCAGATTTGAGTTTGTCTCCCCCAGCTGAGTTATTATCCCTCCCACTTCCCCTCTTGAAACTTTTTTTTAGATAGTTTTTCCAAACAAAAAATAAATTCAAACATCCCTATAGATGAAAGTAACTTTGGGGTCTAAAAATCCCTCTCACACCATAGCTGCCATCATCTTGTCTTGGATGAGAAAGGCTTTCACCTGAGACCAACTGGTTTTATATCCTTTATCAAAAAATCATTTATTTTCAGCTGTTCATTTGCATATCTTGTCTGTCCTCTTGCTCCTCATTTGTGCTGAAATTTCTTATCTTCTTTTATAGATTTTTAGGCTTAAAGCTTCAATAAGCCTCTCTTTTCTCTGTTCTTGTTTTAGTAAGGGTGATTTACCCCATAACCTTCATTTGAGCTTAGACTTAATTTACATGACTCTAACAGGTACCTTGTCAGGGACCCACTCTCAGGCGGCTGGCCTGCCGGTTTTGGAGGTAACTTGGGAAGGGTTTTTTGCAGGCAGGGCCCACCACAAGAGAGGGGCTAACTTTAAGAGGTAAGAAGCAGACTTTCCTAACCAAGACCATGGGCTGGCAGCCGGTACAATGGTGTCCACCACCCCAGTGAGGGTGATGTACACTATACCAAAAAGCTTGCTGGTATGATTGGTTGGCAGGTTGGGAGAAGAGGCTGGCATCAGTTTGGGTGTTATGGGTGGTTCCATATAAACGTTATAGGCTGGAAGGTAGTTGAATTTTCCTCTAAATAACTTGGGGGTAGAGAAAATCCACAGGCCTTGGCAGTTGTATCTGACAGCGGATTGGATGCGGGCTAATGGGTCAAGTTTGATGATTTTCTCTGGTGTGTAATCCTTATATTTGGGCTTTAATGGGTAATCAGTAAACTGAACGGGCCCAAAGGGAGCACCAGGTGGACAGAAAACTGAGGGCAGAGGGGCAGGAGGGCTGGGGGGTCTCAAACTTAACTTATAGATGGCAAATACAAAATATGGTAATAGCTGTATGAGCCAAAGTAACATAACCTTTATTTAAAAATGGTGATAAGTTTGGAGCGCAGGGTCCTTGGGTCTATATAGCACCCCACCTCCAAACTTAACATTTTCTGTTGGGGGGTCATTAGGGCATTGGGAAAGGCAGGGCCAGGGGAATTGGGGACTTGGGTCTAAAGGCAGCAAAATGGCGCTTGGCCCAGGAGTTCTTTCATTGGTTGTGACTCCCAATTTAGTTACTTGATTATCTTGCTCTAGTGTTGTGGTCATGGAGCCAGGTTGCAGGCTGGTGCATCTTCCTTGGGTTGGCTCTTGATTGGTTGCTGGTGAAGACTTCAAACTCATGAAGCTAATAGTTGTTGCCTGGTTGCCTCCATTAGGTGTCGTGATTGGCATTCCACTTAGTACACTAATTTCCTTGGCTTGATCTGTTTCACTGGTTGGGCCATCATCTTCAGCGTCAGCTTGCGGGGGCTCAACCCCAGAAAAATGCGGGCAGGCAGCCCTGTGGTCCATAGGCCCTGTGGCCTGGGGGAATCCAGGTTCTGGGTTTGATTCCCGCTCTTGGGCCTGGATTTTCAGAGGAGGAGAATTGTTAATCCTGATATACCTGCTAGGAGTTTATAGATTTTTCCCTGGAAAGCAGCAGGGAAAGCAATGAGAAGTTTCCCAAACCTCATAGGCAAGGCAGAGTAAACACTAATGGCACAATTTTAAGCCATACCAGATGTTCTTTAAGACTGGTTATAGTTGAGGTCAGGTTCTAGTTTGAGTTTCTTCATCAGCCTAGAAGATAAAATGTTAATGTGAGAGCCAGTTTTTAAGATGGCCTTGATCTTGACTTTCTGAATGGATATCTTGATATGAGTGGCATATTTTGCAAAAGGATACAAGACAGCTAGAACAGCTTGAAAGGCCTCTAGTTATTTCTCCTCTTTTTTCAACATACATTTCAAGGTAGGGATTTCCTTTTAGACAGTTTTCACAGGTAAGGATACATAAACATTATGGAAGAGTGCTTGAGCCAGTTCAGCTGCTTCTTCCAAAGATTAAACTAGGATAGGAGGGCAATGAACCTGGACCAGGTAAGGAAAAGTCACCATAGTTTTGGTATCATCTGGAGAAAAGCAATTTGTAGTAGTGGTCTTCCCTGAGCAGAGCTAATATAGAATAGAAACAGTTTTAGAGACAGCCAATACAGAGTAGTCATAACTATCACTATCATTGTAGTCAGAATCTTTGGGTTTGGAATCACGCAAGAGATCATAAAAAAGAAGGAGGATAGTTAGACCAGATGAAAGGGTTAGGATGTGGTCATTGGTAGGATCAGGAGGAGACTGGAGAGATAAGTCAACTTAGAGGCAGAGGCGCTCTTAGTTGATCTCTCTTTTCCCACCTTTTTCTTGGGATCACAACCCTTCATGTGTGGGTTGGTATAATACCTTGAGTGGTGATCTATCTGCCCACATTTATGATAGCCTTGACGTTTAGCTTGTACATTTAAGCCCAAAGTAATAATGCAGGGAGCACAGGAGATATTGCCAGCATTGTTGGCCTTATTCTCATGCACCACAGTCCTACCATGTGTCAGATACATGACTTGCAGAATATTTTTAATGCTTTTTATTGTAATGAGGGACACTTTATGTGCCATAAAGTTAAGCATAAGTGTTGTTTTACTTTGAGGGTGTTAGAACAAGCGGTGTAAGACTTATAATGAGTCAACTGTTGACTGATAATGAGTTTCTGCCCCTAAAGGTAATATCAGTTTGCAAACTCACCTAGAGTTTCCTTGGGACTTTAAATTAAAGCCCATAAATGCATTCTTTTTCACAACCAGACTAAGGTCACCTCCAAACTCCTCAACCAGTCTCTTCATATTGTCCCAAATATCAATAGAGGGAAACTCAGTAACAACAAATTCCTGACAAGTAGAGTGTAAAAAGGTGATAATATGCTCATTTATGATAGCATCAGTGGCCCTTCTCATGGCATTTTTGTAGATAGTCAGGAATGCCACAACAGGTGGGAGTCTTGGAGTCAAAGATCTGTTTTAAGGTTGGTTTGTAGTTGTAATCAACAGAGGAGGAGGTAGACTGTCTGTTATCACCTATGTTGAGGATATTGATCATGGGAGTGGACTCAAAAAAAGACTCAGAGACAAGATTTATGGACCACAGGAGGTAAAGACTTTCTTATAATGTGTCTAGAGTGGAGCTATTCTGTCCTTCAATATCTCTGGCTGTAGTGGCCATAGTATCAACCTCATCAATCTGAGTTTGATGAACAGTCAACATGCCCAAAATTTCATTGACAATGTTTTTCAAAGCCACAGCCTGAGGCACCAGAGGAGTTATCTTCTTTTTCATAGTCTCAGTCATCTTTGCTAAACCTTGGGCTTCCTTTTATAAAGTGACATTTCTGTCCTCAAATACATTGATCACAGAAGCCAAGTTGTTCAGTGCAAGGGCACAGTTGATGAGTGATTGTCATTTCTATCCAGAACAGCATCTATTACTATCACAGACATGTGCATCCTCATTCTTTCCATCAGCTTTGCCTTCTGACCCAAAGGAACAGTCTTCTTTATCAGAAAGTTCCTGGTACAGGTAGGCAATTTACTGTTGCAACTTGGCTACCTGATCTGTAAGAATGATGATGTGAGGATAAGGTATAGGTTCAGGAGAAGGAGTATTACCTGAGCATATTGGTGGCAAGTGGTAGCCTTGAAATCAGCAATGTTCTCCCAAAGATTGGCCTTGGTAGTATGTAGCCGTCAGGAGGAGAAGTAGATGACATCAAGGCAATAGCTACCCCTTTATCATTGACATAATTCTGAATCTGATGTAGAGTATCACTGAGAGCAGATTTGTCTTGCTTGTATCCTTGCTGCAATTCATTTCCCCATTTTTTCACAGAATTTCCTACCAACTTAAACTGTTTATTGGTATGTTCTCAAAACTGGTTAATTTCTCAAACCAGTGTCTCAAAGTCTTGACTATAGTGTAGAAGAAGTAGCTTCAATATGAACTTTAAAGATATTGTGCCCATCATCAATCTCACATAGACGCTCCCTGGTGTATCCAGGGAAAGATGAATGGATGGTATGAAGTAAAGAGTTCAAACAATTCTAGGAAGCTAGAGAATCATGTTGATTACCATATATAAAGTCAGAGGGGTTGTGTGTTCACACTTAATAAGCCATAATTTGGTATGGTTATTTATCACAGAAGTTGCCACTGAAGCCATGTGCTGGTTTTAAGAACCCAGGGTTAATCAATGACACACAAGGGTGGGTTAGATGAATTGATTCACTAACACATCATTAGTTTCATTGATTTATTAATCTAGGCAGGATGCTAAAATCCAACAAGAAGGAATACATGTTTTCAGAAGCATACCCAGTACAGAGACTGGGATGGAGTGCATTGCTACTGTGCTAGTTCAAAGGAGGGATTAATAAGTAGAAAATGCTTGTTTGAGATCAAGCAAGAATGTTAGGAGGGGCCCTTGAGGGCCCAGGCAACAGCACTATAACCATAGGTGGGCTAGGTAAATCAGCACTATTCTTTTCAAGGGAGGGAATGGAAGCTTTGAGCAAACCGGATTATTCTGTGACTATATGAAAGGAATCATAAAACACACAGGGGAACAGAGTAACCAAGGAAATAATAACCCCTGTTGTGAGCGCCATTTTGTTGTGTTTGGCTCTTTGGTTAATATCTAAGAGGACACATCAGTAAAACTTTTAACAAAAGTTTTGAGAGTTGAACTATACAAGGATTAGTCTTAAGGGAAAAATTAAGAGAGTGCATTTTTATCTCTTGGAAATCAAGAGAAGAAGAGTTTTTCTTTTGATAAAAGGAAAGAGGTGCTGAATTAAATGAAAACCAACACAGATGTTGGTTAACTTGTCTTTATTAAAAATAGTATCATGACTTATATAATTAGCTAGAGCGCTGACCACTCATTGGAAACACAGGGGGGTGAGAGTGCCTACCACAGTACTAGGATCAGGATTATTCAGTTGAATAACCAGTAATGTGTGAACATTAGTAAATCCCCGTTTAAGGAAATGAAGCTATTCTTAAAGATAAATGCAAAGCCAGATAAATCTTTGCAGGTATTGAAATTTTGCATGAAGCATCAAAACATCCTGAATAATGCAATTCACATTAAATTAATTCAAATAGTAAATATGATTACAGTTGTTTCAAAATCTATGGCAACAAATGAAATGAACTCAGACTTAAATGAAATGAATTTAGATTTAAGCAGAATTGAAATGAACCCAAATTTATTGTAAATCAATATAAATTCATTTATTTTTAATTTTGTTTAAATCTGATTTCATTCTGTTTAAATCTGAATTGTTTTTGCTTGTTGCCATAGCTTTTAAAATTACTGTGATGGGATTTCTTATACATAGAATCAAAATTTATTATATGAAGCTAAATAGGTCTAGTTGATTTTTATTTACTATCAAAACACCCCATTTTTTACTACATAGACATAGATGACATGATAAATTTGGTTTTTGAATATTTTTAATTTAAAATAAGGCAACTTAATTATAAACTTAATGTTTAGGTCTGCTTAAGAATGTATAGGCATTTTAAAAAATAATTCCTGCTTTTTATAAATTTAATTTTTGAATTTATATATAGTTTAATATAAGATCCATAGGTTAACTGAAATGGGTCCAGCTATGTTTTGGCCCAGCCTTGGCTAGCTTCTGGCTCTGTATTAATATACCCAAAAATAACATTATTTATAAATATCTTTTTAGAATAATCTTTTGATACTAGTGGCCTATAACTAGAAACTATCTTCAGCTGGGCATATCTTAGCCAAAAAAGCTCTTTCTGAGACAAACTTGATGTTATATTGAGAAAAAAAGGGCAATTGGATTGCTTAGATGATCAAAGTTAGTATATTCAATCTTATTTAAGATTTTGGCTTAAACTTATGTTTTAGAAATTTATACTAGATCATAAGAATTCCAGTATTCTTTAAATGTTTTGCTCATATTTTAGCTAACTTGGTGTCAAGAGATCAGAGTCAAGTCTTGGCATCTCCCATACTTGATGATTATTACCTTAAACTTCATTTTAATGATGTTTCATTCACAAAAAAATCAGCCACACTATCATTCTCAATCATACTTGATCTTTATGCATTTGTAGGATTCATCTATAATATCATTATATTGAAAGACAAAATAACTTTTCAATAGAAATATTCTTCTCAGATTTTTCTTGTTCTTCTCTGTAGGTTGCCTTATTAACAAAATTATGGAGAGCATATATGGCTGATTATATTTTATACTTTGGGATTATTGATGTATATTACTTTCTAGTCAGAAGAGCCTATTAAAAGTAATATTAACTTATAATTCAAAAAATTATGGCTCACACTACACCTTTACTTGTATTAAAATATGGATGATAATGTTTCAAAACTATGTGATTAGCTAATCCAAGGCCAGATACAGAGTTGGATTTAACTTACCAGTTCAATAAATTTATTAGATTTCCTGACAGATGTCAAGGAATTTTCTGGCAGAGATACATAGTTCCTGCAGAAGGAGTGTTGAACCAGCACAGGAAGCCCAGATAGTTTATCAGGTCCCCTTCCAGATTCAAACCCCCTGCCCATAAAGTCAATTAATGCAATATTTTATCTAACCTAGCACAGATGTCACTCCAATCTTAACTCTAGACTTGGCCAACTCATAGAATCTCATATTAATTGAGATTAAAAAACTCATGTTCAGAACTTAGGGTGTAAAACCCCCTGTTCCTCAACCAAATCTCATCACAGTGTTCTAATAAAATTGTGATAAACTGTTGATTCAGGCAACTTTTATCCTACTTGATAGCTATGTTTCTCCAACTCAGACCATAATTTGGAACTTTTATATTTGAAAACAGCCAACTCTTTTCAGACATCAAGCTTTCCTCTGTCTCTGGTCAGCTTAATCATCTTTATGCCTCTCTTGGACCCCCAGCTATCCTAACAGACAGGTACAAAGATCTATTTCCCTGGGTTGTTTGAGACATCTAATACTATACACCCTGTCCCATCTTTATTGATGAACAGCCTAGCACAGAATGGTTTATGGAAATATTGGTACCCACTTTAATTACAACAGCCAGATTTCTGATAACAGGATTTCTAGCAAAATGAAACTGTTATAAACTTATAAAAATTGAATCATGCTTGGAAATTTTAAAAGGATGTCAATTTTTAAGAAATTAATGCTACCAGAAATCCTGCTATCAGAATCAAAGTGAGTACTAAAATACCACTCACTTCTCCTCCCTGGCCCAAGGTAAAGAGTCCTCCTCTCACTGAAAGTAACACAAGCCTTTGCTAACTAGGTATCTTGGTTTATTATACCTCATAATGCCTGGCTTAGTAGACTAGACCATACCAGACCTAGGAAAACAGGTCCCTCTAGGCCAGATTATATCATGTATTACTAATTTTGTACCAGTATTTTATTGGGCCCTGCCTCTAGACCAACCTTTAACTGGCCCACCAACCAGTGAAACACAGGAGTGATGAAAAGTCCTGTTGGCTGAGATTAATTACCATCTATTTGATTTTGAAGGATATATTATTTAAAAGAGTTTTTAAATATTGTATATAAAATTGTATGTTTCAAGTATATATGAAATTGTTGTAGCTGTACTATATTATAAGAGTTATCAAATAGGAATAAGATTGGAATAAAAATATCTTCATTCAAGAAAAAGATATTATAGGGAGTTTATAGTGTATCAGGGACTAATTGGATGTTTCTTCTATCTTGGCACAATTTCTGATAGATGGCCTATGCTCCAGATATGAAAGCACTCAGCCATGATGTCTCACATGGTGATCTTGGCTTGACTTCAGACCTTAGGTGAGTTGAGTTAAGCTTTGGATTTCCTTCCTGACTTGGAACCTTACTGGGGGTTTATCATGCAGCTTTGACAAAACTAAATATATAAATGATAGAATACTACTTTTTAAATTTATAATATGTTTAAAAATAGAAGCAATTTTAGAGCTTTTTACTCTTATAGCTTAAAAATAGAGCTGATCTTTAGCTTTAAAATAAGGTATTGAATATTAAGATTGACTTGGATTTCATAAAGATGTAGTGTTTTAAACTTTGTTGGTATGTATTAAGATGGATTTGAGTATATTATTGAGTTGGGGCCTTGGATTATGACGCGAGCCCAATTCAGCACTTTACTCTGTATCTCAGCATCTAGAGCAGCTAGAGACATCATAGTTGGTATCATTTTGATCGAGATTATCTGGAAATTTTATGAAAATAATTTTATTGGGTCCTAACCTTATTATTGTGGTTTACTCTGTTGATATCCTGATCGTGATGATTCAATGGTAAGCAAGGTTAACTCTGACACAATCTGCATCCAGTGGAATCAGATTATGCATTAGGTGGAATATTTGATTGTTGCAATGTAAAACCAATTAATTAAAATCTGTCACTCAACTACTACTTACTTGAACCAAGTTTTATATTTCTAGTTTGAATTTAATCAATTTAAATTGATGAAGCTCTCATTTCTTCAGCCAAGCCAATAGTCGGTTTAGAGCTTAACCATCCAATCATATAAAAGTGTAGCAAATTAGTCCTAATTTTAATCTTCAACCATCTGCTGTTCCCCTTTCAATTTAATCCATACATTCTGGAGTTGGATGATTTATACAGATAAGCCTCTTTGCCATGGTTGCAAGGGTTGAACGACTTGTTGAAAATTAAGTAATTAAATATAAATTTATTAAAGCGTGATTAGCCTTTATTCTTATTTCTATATGATTTATGCCACACTCCACTAAATCCAACCTACATGCTTTCTAAGGTGCTTGTAAGGGATTGCATGCAGGGATGAGTCAATTCAAGCGGTTGGTTTGGCTATTGACATTAAATAATAAATTCAAGTGAAGTTTAAACCTTCTAGGTTGAGTGCACTCCCGATGACATTGCAGCCATATATTCAGATAAACTCACTTTTATTAAAGCTGATTGTATAAGACTAAATATATCCTGTTTAAGAATTGAAAATATTTACAGTTTACCTAAAATACATCCAATGAACAACTTACTCAGAATTTGTCCAAGCAGGGGCAAACATGTGATCCTTCTCATAATAAATATGGTCTTGGTTTATTGACAACAATTGCAAGAAGGATTCAAAAAGTATGATTTGGAATAGAAATGTACACTTTAGCTCAAGCAAAGACTTTACCAATCGTTAGTGCTGATGTGTTCCAGCTTTGATTCTAGGAATTGCATGCCAATCCAGGATTATAAAGTTTACAAGGTGGGAAATACCAAATATCCACCTGTCAGTGCATATATAAAGACATGCTGTACTTCCAAGCCAGTATGGAGTTAATTAAACTTCTCTGTGACCGTGCTGTTTTTTTGCTCATGCTTGTGGGCTATGTGGCCTGGAAAAATACCACTGGGCCAAGCCACTGGGCAGCCCTAGTTTCCAAGTTTGGGGACTTTGAGTTGGTACTTGTGGGAACAATGGTGGTTTCTACAGTTTTTTATGCTGCCTTTAGTGGGATCTTTGCCTTGATTGATTTGGTTATGCTTCCCAAAGATTCCCTTTATGGAGTGCGACTGCAGCCCAAAAAGATTCCTTCGTGGTCGCTGTATAAAAAGGCACTCCCAGTTGTCCTATTTAATTTTACTGTCTTGGCACTTCCCAAGGCTTTGGGGCTTATTATTATTTACATCCTGCTTCACCTCGCAATGCTACCAAGTCAACAGGTCTTTATCCATTTTTGCCCCCTGCAATTGTACTGCTGCGTGATGTAATTATATGTGTTCTAGTCGAAGAAGTTCTGTTTTATTACTTCCATAGACTCTTTCACCATCCAGCGCTATACGCAACTTTCCACAAAAAGCACCATGAGTTCACAGCCCCCATTGGCATGAGCGGTAAGTTGATATCTTTTTCTTTCTAATCATAAGCTGTTTACACTACACCTTTGGACTTTATTATTACAAATATTAGTCCTCTTCTTGTTGGTCCACTGCTCTTGGAATCTCATCCTGTAACAATTTGGTTTTATTTTTCAGAAGCTATCATCAACACAGTTGTTACTCATGGTGGCTACACTTTCTTTGGTTTCCCTAATGCGGACATGCATGACTCCCACCATGAAACTTTTAACAACATGTTTGGGGTCATCGGCCTTCTTGATTATCTCCATGGAACCGATATCAAATTCAAAGAACGTATTGCTAGTGCAAAGGTCAAAAACAATTAGTTCGACAAAAAAGAGTGCAGTAGATTGCGTAAAAGATATCTCTGTATTCTTTTCCGAATAAAATTTACGGTCTTGTGAATTAAATTTCACATGTTAGCTTTGCTTAAATAATCGCAATCTTTAACTTGACTTTGTCCCTTTTTTTCAAGAAAACTTTATGTCACTATATGAGCTTTTTAACAGCTGTAAAATCTCAAATTCATCTCTTGAATCTGACAGCCTATACCTTAAATTAATTATTAAACGACCAAACAACTCCCCAAGCCAGGGTTAAATCTACGTTGTAACCATCTTTAAAAAATACGTTCCCAGAACCTCGGACTGGCTTCAAGGCCACTTTCTCTTGAACCTTTTGGTTAAAAATAAATATCTTTCTACATTAAAATAGGTCGGCAAAAAAAGTAATTAAC
This sequence comes from Entomophthora muscae, assembly GCA_014839935.2. Taxonomy (NCBI): domain Eukaryota; kingdom Fungi; phylum Entomophthoromycota; class Entomophthoromycetes; order Entomophthorales; family Entomophthoraceae; genus Entomophthora; species Entomophthora muscae. Next base: position 3,556 of record QTSX02004665.1, on the reverse strand, counting down.
TACCTCCTGTTTTAGTTTTTTGGAGAGATTGCTAAGTCCGCCATCTAATAGTTTCTGTTAAGACCATGATTTAGGGGAAAAGAAATGCTTCCGTCAATTGTTTTTCCATCGGCAGATTTTTAGCATTCAAATAAAAAGTCATTAGTTTTCCTCAATCTTAATATATATAGTTTTATCCCAAATGAAAGTTTAACTTTATATAAGGACAGATTTAAAATAAGATATACAATGGTTTTCATAATTGTGAGGACAAACGAAATCAACTGAGCTCAAAGCGAAATTAAAAGTTAATGAATTTATATTAATTAACAATAGATTTGGGTTCTATTTCGTTTGAGCTCAGTTGATTTCGTTTACCCTCACAGCTGTAAAAATTGCTGAACGAGGCTCATGATTTCAAAGAATTAGCACCTTGATTTATCTTTTGCAATCTAAATAATTAAATTTGATTTTAAAAGGTTATATTTTTAAACACATGACAATTTGTTAGAACTAAACAACAAGAAAATTATTTAACTTAAAGACAATAATATATTAAATGAAATATCTATCTTTGCAACTTTAATTTAATAATAGACTAAAAGTTTCACAGATGGAGCAAATGATGGACATAACAAAAATGGGGGGAAACAGTGTATCTTTATCTTCATGGCTGAAAGTTAGCCAGTAGAAAGATAATTGATAGAAAATATTCTTGTAACTGATTTAGCCTTTATTTATTAGATAAAGAATTTCTGGCAAGCGGCTTCGGTTAACAAATATTGAGATTTCACCAGCCCACATCAGGGCCAGAAGTCAAGTACGCACCAGGTGCAGGTACTGTTAAAAGGCTAAAATATTCCCTCCTTATGGTTGATTCTTTTATGTAGTTTAAATATAATAGTAGATTATTTATTAGGTTGGTGATTTTTATGTTATTAAATAGTGTTGCAACCATACTTTTCAGTTAAAATCTACCACTGCATCTCACAGCATGCAGGGTGTCGAGTATATACTTCTTGGAAGTATAATAAACAAGATAAAGAGGGAAATTGAGAAGAGAATATACTTTATTTTATAAGAATATAGGGTATTATATAGTATCATGGGAAGCCACATACTGTCCATGTATGTCATGGTAGTCATGGGGCTTATCCAAGTAATTGTTCCTTTTAAGTCACAAGGCTTTTCCAAGTTATGTTCTGCTTAGGGCTCTAAATGTTTGATCTATATAATAGATGACCAAATGATAACAGTGCCACTGAATTAATGATTAGTCGAGGAATCATTCAGCGGGTTGCTCGGGGAATTAGTTTCCTGAGAGGGAGTAATCATAGATGTCGCAACAAGGGGGCTTGTGGAGCCAGCTTATGCTGAATCCTTGATAGATTCTTTTCTAGAAACCCCCTTCTGGTGTCAAAATAGTTTTTTGCTTCCCATTACAGCAGTTTTCAAAGCTGTGAGGATAAGCAAAATTGGGCCATATGTAAATAAAATAAACTCAAACTTAAACAAAGCCCAACTTGGGCCAGTTCCAGATTGTAAATAATTGAAATACTTTTGGTGTGCTAGAAAAAGGTCAAACAAGAAACATAATAGTACTCAAATGAATTACAGAAGTGAATCAAACATGAGACAACACATTCCAAACTACAAATGAAATGACTCAGTACAACAAGCAAAATGAATTAGGGTTGCTTCAGAGTATGTTTTAATGTAATCAGGTTACTAATGAGGCATCAACAGAAGGGCGTAACAGAAACAAATCTGAGCAACATACAAAAAATTTCACTGACACAAAAAAATAAACTCACACAAGATGTGTAAGGTTTACATCTAAAACTAGAATAATAACATTTTTACAGGAAACCAAGGGCTACCCAATTTTGGAAAAGATATACTTTATCAAATTTCAAGGCTCTTTATTTGAGGCAAAGGTCTTAGGAACCATTCAAACCCAGAATTACGATTACAGTTGTCAAAACAACGGGGTTGACCTACTGGCAAGATTTCTCATAAGAGGATCTGTGAACCTCAAACTGACTTCCTCATGACCTGTAGCCAAATGTGGAAGTCAACGTGAATTATTAAATACAGCAACAAGAACCAATGACAATCCCAGCTCAGTGGACAGCTCAATTTAGCACTTCACTCATTACAAGGATCACAACACCCCTGTTTAATCCAACTGATTGATTGTCCCAATCTTGTTTCTCCTATAATGATTTATCCCAACTATCTAATTTTCATATCTTAATAAAGATAATTATCTAGTTTTCAAATGTTTTCCCTTTGCAACCCTGCTGATACAACACAGTTACAGCATTGATAGCACAGGTAGGTTCCTCATCTTACCTCCATTTTCAAAATTCATCATGGTGCTTGTACTTGCTGTGGTCAACAAATATACAAAAAAATCATGTCTGGGCTCCTCTTGGATTGGACGCTCTACGCGCCAGAAACTGATATACCAGAAGGACACTCTTGTGCCAAAACATGCTAATCCCAGTCCCTGCCTTCAATGCCTTGTCAGTGCAGGGATTCTTTTTTAGGCTCCCTCTCTTTCACCTCTCAAACTAATGGCAAGAGCATCATGCCTGCTCATGTAGCCCAGCTACTTTGCAGCGCTGTCTTAGAGTTGTTTGCAGAAGCCAATAACAATGATGCCACAGTGCGGATCCAGTTCTCCCAGAACAAGCTGATACAGATGAAGTTTCTAACCTGCTTCTGGATTGCAGAAATCTCTATTTGCCTGATCCACAACACAAGCACTTGGTGCAACAAGTGGCACAAGAACCATACATAAAAAGACTGGGAGACCTTCAAGCAAGACTTCTTGACCAGATTTTTAATGAAGAATACTGCTCTCATGATTATCTCTCAGGTAAAAAATTTGACGCAAAATGGTACAGTGAAAGAGTTAACAAGAGCCTACAAAGAGCTGTGCCTGTGCGCGCCTTTGGAGATGGCTTTTGATAATCTTGCAACACACCCTATGTACTATGGCGCCCTAAAACCTCACCTAATGAGACAGGTTAACTTAGATCAAGTAGCCAACCTCCAAAGTATGTATCACAAGGCAGAGAGAGCAGAACAAACCTCTAACGCCCTCCACAAGGTGCAGACTGGAAAGAAAAAGAGACCCAAAGACCCTTACCCCCCAGGAAGCTCCAGCCATCCTTCACCTGGCAACAGCAACAAAAATAAAGGTCAGACATTTAATGGCCATAAAAATGGGAATAATGGCCAATCTAATGTTACTCATTTTAGAGTTATTATCATCCCGTAAACAGGATGAGGAAAAAGCCTAAGGAGGGCAATGAGAAAGCCAAGCTCTCCCCAACAACCATCAGCCTTGCCCAATGACAACTATGAACCTGAAGATGCAGACCAGTTCCCACTTATCCAGGTCCCTTCAGGAGATCTGGTACTCTACATGGTTGCCAAAAACCTTAATAAATTAATATCTTACTCTTTCTGCTTTTGAATTTACACAGGTTCAGCACTCTTGGGCTCAGGCGCACATCATACCCTTATCAACAGCAACTTTGTGAACAAGTTCAAGCTAGCTACTAAT
>QTSX02004664.1:0-29530 GCA_014839935.2 Entomophthora muscae | reverse complement strand
TTGCCTCTTGAAGCACAGATTCCTTGCTGTGTCAAGAAAGCAAAGGTGCTCTCAAAACTTGATCTGTTAAATGTGTTCTGTTATGGCCCATATCAGAGTCCAGCTGGACTCCCGCAGGGGAGGCAGGCTGGGCCTAGAAGGGCAAGTACACAATAGGCACAATTCTGACCAGATAGTTGATTGCAGTAGCTAGGGAACACCAACTCCCAGTATGGGGAACAACTTGATTGGCCAGCCCCAATACTGTGATATAGACGAAACCCAACTTACTGAAGTCCTGGGCAGGAGGCACAGTTGGCAGGGGAGAAGTAGGAGGAATCTCCAGCATGGAGGGTGAAATAATCACTCTTGGTGGCCAGGAAAGCGCAGATATGTGGGTGGCAAAGTGTAGTAGAGTTATGAATAAATGCAAACAGAATAGTTATATTGATGCAAAAGTAGATGGTTCTTTAAAGAAAATAATGAATCCTGAGCATAAAATTGTTTAATTGAAGATTTTAACAGTGAGAGGGGATGCCAGTGTTCCCAGCTATATCCTGCTGGGAAACTACAATTGGACTTACTGGCAGCTCCTTATTGGTTGTCAATGAATTATTCTCAAGTTGGGTTCCATTGGTGACTCCTGATTTATCAGTTAGATGGATCCTTTCATTATTCTTGCCCTGGGGAAGCTGGTAGGAAAACTTTGGGCCATTTGGCAACCCAAGTCCCCAATTCTGGGTTTCAGAGGGTGTGGGCCAATTAAAATCTTTTCCACTCAGCTTTGGGACGGTTTTTAATTGTCCCCAGGCTTGGCATTGACCAGGGTTTGATTCTCCACTTAGAATTAAAGTTTGCTTTGGGTTAATATGTGTGATCAATAATGCAATTGTTTGGTTGTGTGATTGCTCCATTGCAGGCGTTAAACCTATACAACATAGGGTTTTGTCTGTCCCATTCTGGGCCCTGACATGTTCAATAAGATTAGGATCATAGAGGGGATGGAGTGGTTGAGTTTGTTTAGAATTAAGAAAGGCATATTCCAGTTCTGTGTTAGGCCCTTTGGGTTGAAAAATGCTCCAGTATGCTTCCAGCAGTTGATTGATTTGGTTCTAGGAACCTCCTGGGGGTGTGTGCCACTGCTTACATGGACAACATCTTGGTGTTTTCCCCGGATGAGGAGTGTCAGAAAATTGCGGACCATGGTATTTTTCCATCCTCCAGATGATATCCTAAGACTTATAACATTAAGAAAGAACAGAGGACCTGTGACTTTGGCGTAACCTTTGGTCCGGAATATTTTGTTGTCATCAGAAGTAGCAAGTCTGATTGGGCTAAAGCCCAAGGGATTTGGGATGGTTCTTCCTACTTCTGGATATAGGTTCATATGTGTTGTCTCTATATTATCATATAGCTAATTATACTGTATGACAAAAGTATCATCTTTTGCTCTCCAATCAACACCTAAGAGAGGATCATATAAAGGAAATAGGACTTGGATCAATCATCAAGTTAATATGGAACCATCAGTCTTTTATTCTAATGGACTAGCTTTAAGGTGGCCTGCCTGCCCACATTTTATCTGAGTTAGCTCACAACACTAGAAGAGACTGAAGTAGCATTAGGGCAACACAGCAGGAGGCCTGTCCTTGTTGGAGTGGTTTTGACAGAAGCTTGCTTTACATCTTCCACAGATTGGTATCCTTTCTGTCTACCTGGGCCACTTTCAGGGCTAGCTAGCCAGTGGTTGGCTACTAGTTCACAGAGATGATTGTTTCACTTAATCAAAGCTACTCTAATAAAATAGGCTCAAAGCCTTTTTATCTTAGAGAGTTTGGCCTGACAGCCCAGTTCATTTGGACTCTTCTAGAAGTGTTTCAAATGATGGCCCATGTGATGGCCCTTGTTCTAGGATATAATTAAAGATTAAAATAGTAATTATTATGAGGAGCATGTTTGAGGTGGTTGTTGAGGTGGACTAATTAATGAGAAGTAATTATATATTCCATTAATTAATTTCAATGCATGAATTTGTTAATTCCAGGATATGATTTGGTCATTGATTTATTGATCCTGCAACCTGCAACCTGCATTGTTCTGTTGAAACCATTCCAAAGAGTGATTGATAGCTGGCCTGTGATAATTGGTTGAATCTTTTAATTAGTCAATATCCCAAAATCCTGACAAGGAGTCCCATAAGGCTTGCTTATCAGGTACAACATGCCATTTCAAAAACGCATATCAAAAAACGCTATTTCAAAATGCGCCATCTCAATTTTTGCTATCTCAAATTCATAGTAAAAACACCATTTCAATTTACGGCATTGTCAACCAAGACAAAACAGTTTTTAAAAATTTAGTTTTTTTAATCCCCAAAAAAGCCCATTTTTTTAAAAAAATCAAAAAACATTTCTAGGCTTAAAAAGGCCTCAGGATCTCTAAATCTGCAATAAAAATGGGGTCAATTAGAAGCAATAAGGCTGCTTAAAGGCCAAAAGTCAAAATATACAAAAAAATGATTTTCATATATTATAACTATGATCTATACTTTAAAATAGGCAAAGAATTGTACCAAATACTAAATAAAGGCAAAATAATGATAATACTGAAAAATAAGAAGTGAGAAGATAAAGTAGTTTTTATTGGAAAAGGGCTCAAAAATTGGTAGAAAGAGCAACTGAGATAGCTTGGAGATGCTCAAGCTTTCTATCCTTAGGATAGTATGCAAGGACCACCTTGCTGATTTCAGTATATTTCTTTATAGCCTTAGTCTGCTTGGGGGATTTCCATTGGACTGGATGCCAGTCTTGAAGAGCCAGGCAGAGATGGCTTGCTGGGTTTTTAAATGCACCATTGTTTTGTTGAATTTGGGCTTATGAACCCAGACCCTTGTTGAAAATTGGCTATACCATCCTTCAAGGGAAGAGGTGGTCTTAATCAAGCCATCTTTTACCTGATTATAGCAGCTCCACTGGATTGAGTCACCGCCTTTTCTGATGTGGCGTGCTCCTGGAAATACTCCAACCCATTGAGTTTCAAAATACTCTATGAATGGAGCAAAGAATGCCTGGTTGGCAAGGATATAAGGATGGTGGAGGAGGGCGTTGTAAAAGGCATTTGTCTCCTTCTTTCTCATAAAAGCAAGGGCATCAAAGCAGTTGAACACATCCTTGGCTTCTTTAGTGCCTTCAGAGTTGACCAGCTCATGAAGATCAGAGCACTTTTGGAGGCGGCAGAAGAGTGCCTGTCAGAAGTGGAAGTAGCATCCCTGCGGGGAGCTCTTGAAGACTCTAATAAAGGCATTTGCCTGAGCGTGTTCAAAATCCACTATCAGATATTTGTGGTAGGGAAGGCTTTCTGGCTGCTTCTTGGTTGGGGTGGCTTCCTCTTCCTGGGACTGGGCTTTCTTCTTGTGCCCTCTGGTTTCCTTTGGCTCCTCTTTAATGGTTGGGAGGATCTCATCCAACTTGGCCTTTAAAATTTTAAGAGCATGGACATAAGTTTCCTGCTTCTTGTTGGGAAGGAATTAGAAGACCAGGGGAAGAACCAGATTTCTAACCTGCCCATAGATGTTCCAAAGCTGGCTAAATATCTTTGGGCAGGTGGAGAAAGTTTCATCTGAAAGCCAGGTCTTTCATTTTAACAGGTTGCATAGATCCTGTGTGGGGGAAAACAAATTATTCGCTTATGGCGTATGTTGGTTGTTGTTGTGGAGAAGAAACATCTCCTTATGACAAGATAGTGTCAAAATAGCAGGCTCAACCCACTAGAAAGGTTCTAAGTAAGCGGGTTTGGGACCTGAAATCCAATTATCCTGTCACTCAAAGCCAGACTAGGAAGTCAACTCAAATTTCCAAATATAACAATATGAAAAAATGATGATCCCTTATGGTGAATATCTTGTTTTGGCTCTTGACTCATTATTAGGATCAAGCCACCCCCTTCACCATCCTACTGTGTGATCTACATAATCATGTTCCTGTTATCCATGACTTACATTAACTATATAATAACTACCTCTTAATAAAAAATATTATCTAGTTTCTGAATATTTCCCCCTTGTAACTCTGCTAAAACAGCACAATTACAATAATAATTTTTGTTCCTCAGTAAGGATCAATTGCTCAATTGATGAAGCACTGACGCCTTCAGTGCTCAGAGCATATCTCTGATCAGTGAGATATCTCTGTAATTTGGAGGCGCCACCAAAAGTGGCAAGTTGGGTGTAATTTAAATTGAGGAGGGCATCATTGAAAACCTCAGTAGCGGTTTGATCTTTGGTGGTTGGGATGACCTGGCAAAGAAGCCAGCGGATCAGTTGGTACAAGGGATTGAAAGGCTTGGCGCAGTCATGCCCAGTAGTCAGGGCCTTGAATATAGTGAACCTGTATGCAGTGAGCCTAGCAGGGCACCCAATGTTATTACATTTATATTGATGTTGGCAGATTGGTTTTTTTATTGTTACAGCTGAAGCTGTAGCCATTGTAAACAAAAATGGCACCCCCTTTCTTAGTAATGATGGGGTAGCTGGCTGGGTTGTGGTAGGTATAGCAAAGGTGCTATTTTGATTGCAGATATTGTGGATAGTGTATTAAGATCCCAGAGCTCAATTTGCTCATCTGCAGGAGCACCAGGCTCAGGCTCCTGTTCCGCTTCTTCTTCAGGCTTTGAGGTGGGATCAGAGTGGCGGTTGAAGCTGAATAACTTCTCTTGGGGGTCTGAAGGGGAGTAAACAAAAGAGGAGTGGGGGGTAGGACTGTTTTCCTCTGGTTTAGGGAAAGGTGTGGGTGTCTTGGGGGGAGCTTTACCCTTAGCAGGCTGCTTTTTAGGGGTAGGTTTGGCCTTCTTGGCCTTGGGAGGAGTGATCTTGGACTTGGAGGCCTTGGTGGCCTTGGGCACAGCTTTGTTGATGGACTTGGGAGGCATCTAAAAGTGAATAAGTATTAAAATATGAGCAATTTAGGGGTTATTTTTAAAGAAAAAAAGGAGAATGTTTTTAATATAAAAGTAGTACTTTTTTACATAGAATTGTAGAGAAAGTCTTGAAATATTAATATCAAAATCAGCAGTTTTTATTTTGTAAAAAATAATTTTTTATTAGTAACACAAGTAGGCAAAACTTTGAGTTTTGACTGAAAACTTGCAGTCTTGAGATGGCATGTTTTGAAGTGACGTAATTGAGGTGCTGTTGCTCAAAAAATATAGTGTTTTTGACCATTTTTTATATTAAATTAACAAATTCCCGGTGGAGTTACCTCAACCGGGCCAAAGAGTAAAACTTGAATTCCTCAAAAACTAGCTTATACAACTGGGGTTAAAAATATACCCAGTTGTTTAGAGGAGATGAAAAAATATATATTTGCAAATTTTTATATGTTTTCTTACATTTTTTATTAATGTGGGTTTTGACGTGAAACTATACTTCTGAAAAATGGAAAGCTAGAATTGCGGTGCAGTGGAATTGATATAGCCTAGCCTGGCGTCATATGTAATTTCCCCTTATTTTCCCCTATCTATTGTGTGCATCTAATCAATTGGGTGATATGAAACTTGGTGGAATTTGAAGTGGCGTAAATTGAAAATGGTGTTATCACCCCTTCCATATTAAAATTACTATTAAAATATTTTATTAAGAGTACCCTTATCAATGTATCCATTTATAATAAAGTTATAAATTACATATAACAAAACTGGTTTTTTAACCCAGCAATAATAATCACTAGAAGGACTATAATAGTGACGTCTTTTTAGGTTGTTCTTATTATAAGTGTCTTAGATTAATACTTTAGTAACATCTTCTGGCACTAAACAACAGACTTTATTTTAGTTTGGGTATAAGCTTATTTTAGTTAAAGATAAATTGTGTGATCCAAAATGACGTAAAGTCAAGATGGCGTAAATACACCCCACACTAAGTGATTTCATGTGTAAATAAAGTTAGCAAAATAAGATTGCAATTAATCTGACTCAAAGTGACAGAATTAAGATGGCGTAAATTTGAGATGCCACATTATAAAGGTATATGTAAATTTTAACTATTTTATTAATTATTTTAATTTTTTGTGATTCAAAATCACTAACACAAAAAAACGCCATCTACAAATTATATTTTAGATGGCGTAAAATGAAGTGACTATTTTTGAAATGGCGTGTTGTACCACTTATCAGCAGTGGTCAAGCATATACTCTAGGATAATTTGATCATTAAGCAAATTAAGTGCAAATTCTTTAAACATAAGGTTACCTTTCTGGGTAACATTATCTTTGAGGATATTCACACTATTGCTCCTGATAAGGAGGCAGCAGTATTTGAGTATGCTACCCCAGTGACTGTATCTCAGCTTTGTAGCTTCTTGGGAACTTGTATGTTTTTGAAGAAATTTACACCACACTTGTCTGAAGTGGCTGCCCCCTTATATTTGGCTAGCAGAAAGAAAACTTTGGTCTGGACACCTGAGTGCACAAACCTGTTCACAGCAGTCAAGGCTCTTTTGTTGTCTTCTCCTTTGTTGAGACATGTAGATCCTGAGCTCCCTTTTGTGGTTTCCACAGAGGCATCTAAATACGCTGTGGCTGGTGTGCTGCTAAAGACTGCTGGCAATGGTGATTGAGAGACCTGTAGGGTATTTCTCCTGGAAGATGGAGGCTTAGGAACACAATTACATGATTTATGATATGGAATTGTTGGCAGTTGTGGAATCCTTAAAACATTGGCACCATCATCTCATGTCAGTGTGTCATCCATTTTTTAAGGACCAACTATAAATCTCTTTTTTATTATTGGCACCCAAGGTTTTTTTGGGTTGCCAATCCAGATATCATGGTGATCTGGCAAGATGCAAGTTTTGCTAAGAGTTCATTAAGGGTACTGATAATCACTTGGCAAATTCACTGAGCAGAAACCCTTCCCATCTTCTGTATGTTGATATGGACGCTAAGTTTAATACACACACTATGATTCCAGATGAGGCTATTTGTCAGGAATTAGTTTCATGGTATTACTGTCAACAATATCAATGGGACACCAAATTTAGACACTTATGTTAACCCTTTTCCAAAACAAGCTCCTACAAATAAGGAATCAGTTAGTATAATATGTGTGGATTTACCTCTGTTTAATAGTTTGGATTAATTCATTTCAGGGACAGGGATTGAACCCGGCCCTTCCCAGGACTTAATTACTCTGCTAAAAAGTGATTTAAATATTAAAATTGAGTGCAGCCAATTTTTACCTGTTTCATTTGACTTTGGCCAATCAAAAACGGCCAAATCAACTTTGGTTTGCTATCTACACAACTTGGATGATGTTAGCAATGTTACAGACTCTTAAATTTTAAATTCTGCTCTGTTGTCTGCTGTTCCTTTGGCTAAGTCCAACTCCTGGTCCCCAACTTCTGTGGATCCAATTTGAGAACCTCCAAGCCATTCATGACAATTAGAAGATTGGTTAAGGAAAATATATCAATTTTGTTGAGAGGAATTTAAAACACAAGGAAATAATTCATTTTCCCCAGTTTGAAGATCCTAACTGTCAAATCTCCAGATTCATCTACAAATTTACTAATCTCCTTTTCCTATATTGTTTCTTGCTACCATTCTATAAAAAGCTGGTAAGCTATATTTCAGTATTTGTTCAATAAATAAAGTCTACATTCACCCAAGTGAATTATTGTCTATTTTAGCTTGACTTAAACCCTTATTAATTCTAACCATGAGATTGCACAAGACTTCCATTATGGAGTCTTTTGGGTATAAATAGATATACTGGATGATCTTGTTGCAGGCTGTACAGGCCAGAATTTTGCTAGGTACATGCACAGACTCTGGTACTTCTTCCAAAGCTCACTTCTTGGATAGATCCTGGAGTTGGGCAATTCCAGAAGTCTGGTATACTGTTACCTCCTTGTACCACAACCCACCCTGTAAAGAAGAACCTCAGAGCTACCAGTCTGTGAACAAGCCTGCCAAACCACAGGTTTTCTGCCCCTTGGCCTCTGCCTTTCTCTTGTGCTACTTAGGGGTGTACTTCTTCTTAGGACAATTCAATCCGCTTTTAGGCTGATATTACCTATTCAAAGAATTATTTCACCTCAGTATGGTATCCTTGCCCGTGGGTTCACTGGTAACTGGTCTAAATCCCTCTGAAATCATTAACCATCTTGGAAGATTACTTCTAAGTGGGTGGGTGCCTGACACTATTGTTCCCTTTGTGTTGACTCCATCTGCTACACTTGCTACCATTGTCCTTAACTGAGGGTGCAGACTTGGACTTATATTCTAAAGTTAAGTTTTTTAGCCCTTGTCCAAAGGTTACAATAGGATATTGGAACTAGCATGTGCACATCCTGTTGGCCAGCCACAGGGTTACCACAAGATAGGACCAATTCTATGCCATCAAGGTTGCTTGTGGGTCTCAGAGGAAACTATTTGGGATGGAATTATGGAGGCATATCATACTTGTCCTACAGCAGGCCACCTGGAAAAGAATAAAACAGTTGATTTATTACACTGGCAGTTCTCTTGGAAGGGTTTGATTTTGAAATTGGTGGCTTATTTTTGAGATTGCTTGGTGTGTGTTTGGTCCAAGGCAAGCAGAAACAAGACTACTGGTTTTTTGGTTCCATTAAAGCCATCTGTGGGGCCTTGGACGTTGGTGTCAGTGGATTTTATTGGAAAACTTCCAGACTCCAATGGGTTCAATGCAATCACGGTGATGGTAGATTGGATTACAAAATGGCACACTTTGTTCCTTTCTTGACCACAATTACATCAGCGGAAACAGCAAGGTTTTGTGTGAACAGGATCTTCTCCCTAAATGGCATTCCAATGGAGATCATGAGTGACTGTGGGCCCCAATTTATTGCTCAGTTCTGGGAAGCTTTTGCTGGGATTCTGGGTATCAAATTGTGTCCTTACACGGCTTTCCACCCCCAATCTAATGGAAAACAGATAGGGTAAACCAAAGTTTGGAGGTCTATCTGTGCTACTACACTAATGCACAATAAGACAACTGGTGTGCTAACCTACCCATGGCAGAGTTCACACATAATAACACCAGCACACGTCAACTCAGATTTTGCCATTCTATGCCAATGTAGGTTACAATCCTTCATCCAACATGGGTCCTTGTTTGGTTAGCAACGTGGAAGCTGCAACTGATCAAGCTGCTGAATTGAAGCAGGTCCATCAGGAGCTCCAAGTTACTCTTGCCACCACCGTGACAACTTACAAGGAATACACAGATTGAAAGCGCCAGGAAGGTCCAACTTACAGGCCAGGTGATCTAGTCATGATTGATGTCTGGAATATGAAGTTAAAGGTCCCATGCCACAAGTCATACCACAAGTTTGGTCCCAAGCGGGTTAGTTCCTTTAAAGTTTAACATCAGATTAGTCCTTCTGCTTATTGTTTGGATTTACCACCTTCCTTTAAGATTTTCTATACCTTCCACAAATGTCTGCTCACTCCCTTTCTGGACACCAAGATACCCTCTTCCCAACCTAATCTTGTAGAAGGTGAGCCTGAGTATGATTTAAATTGTATCCTGGCTTACTGGAAGAATTGCCTCCAACTTGTCAGGAAGCCAGTCATAGGTAGAGGCATTGGGCAGCTTGTGGTGAGGTGCGGCCAAGCTGGCGGGTAAGGCCCACCATAGAATGTGTGCTAACTTGATAATATAAGATACAGAACGCCTGAGTAAGGACCAGGGTCCGGAGTTGGGGACCACAGAATCTACTAAACCTGTCAAAGTAATGTAGAGTACTCCAAACAGTTGGGTAGAGGTGGTCTTGGCTGCAGCAGTAGGTTCCAGCGGGCGGTCTGGTTGTGGGGTTAAGGGAGGAGTCATAGGAACAAAGTAGTCAGGCAGATAATTGTACTTGTCTTTGAACAATCTTGGCGGCCTTTTGTACCACTTTCCTTTGCATCCTATGTATTTGGTTTCTCTAGTCCTGGCCAAGGGGTTGGCAATGAGGATAGTCTCCAAGTTGTAATCTGAATAGGCCAGGTTGGGGGGGGGTATTCAGTAAAATGCACAGGTCCAAAGGGGGCTCCTGGGGGACAGTATAATGCCTGGGGCAATTTGGCAGGTTGGTCTTGGGGGAGGGCGGCGGCCTGGTGGTCTACTTGACTGGGATTAAGATGAAAGATCACTAAGACTAGATAGGGTAAGATTTGTTCAAACCAAAGGTTCATAAAACTTTATTATTGAAAATGACAATGAGGTTTTTGCCGTACTGCCAGGGTTTTTATACCCTGGGACTTTGCTTCTTCAATTTTTGCAGGGTTCAGGTTTGCAGACAAGGCACTGGCAGGACGTGGGTCTTGGCTTGGGGTCTTGAGGGCAGCAGATCCAGGTTGTGCTTGTTCTGGCAAATCAGAAAGGCAACGCTTTGTTTTGCCGCCACTGTTCACTATGTCACCTGAGTAGTCCAATTGCACTACCCCTTCTGGGCGGGAGACTGGCAGTTGCTGGTGGTCATTGGCAAGGTTAAAAATAGGTTTTGTCTTAACCTCCTTAAGGCAAGCTGCAACCTCTGCATAGGTTTGGGTCTTTGGTGGCTCAAGGTTGTCATCAATCTGATGACCATTTGGGGAATTGTCTCTGGGAGGCTGGCAGGTCCTGGAGTAACTCGTTAACTTGGGTTTGCAATTTAACAAGCGGGCGGTCTCCCGTCCACTTTGTGTGACTCGAGTAATCTTTGGAGGGTCCTCTGTAGTAGGCCGGCAGAACGCAAAGTAATTTACCAATTTGAGCCCGTCTTTTAACAGATTGGCGGATCCTGGACTGGTCTGGCGGGTTGGATCCGCCTCCTGGGAACCAGGGTTTAACTCTTGGGTTTTCAATACAAGTATTGAAATGTCATTCATGACACAACTGGAGTATTTGGTATATTAGAAGGGCTATCCTGATTCCAAAAATTTCTGGGTTCTGCACTATGACTGTTTCAATTCCCCTGAGCTCATCCAGGAGTTCTATAATTGCAACTCAACAGCCATTGGTCATCCTGAGCTTACTCTGGCAGTAATGAAACTTCCCTCTTCTCACAAGAATTTCTCCCTGTCCCATCTTCCAGATGGTGGTATTGTGCCCTGGGCTGTCAGGGATCCAGACTTGGGCGGCCAGCCCATAGTTTTCATGGGTAACTTGGGCCGGGTTTTTTTGCAAGCAATGCCCACCACAAGAGGGAGCTAACTTTAAAAGGTAGGAGGTAGACTTCCTCACCCAAGACCACAGTCCGGCAGCCGGTATTATAGTGTCAATCACTCCTGTGAGGGTAATGTACACAATCCCAAACAGCTTGCCAGAATGATTGGTTGGGAGGTCAGGCAAGGAAGCAGGCATAGGTTTTGGGGTCACAGGCGGTTCCATGAACAGGTTGTAAGCAGAGAATAGTTGAATTTCCCTCTGAAAAACTTGGGTGTTGAAAATATCCATGGGCCTTGTCGTTTGTATCTAACTGTGGATTGTATGCAGGCCAGTGGATCAAGTTTGAGTATCTTTTCCGGGGTGTAATCCTTGTATTCAGACTTCAGAGGGTAGTCGGTAAAGTGGACAGGTCCAAAGAGTACACCAGGAGGACAGAAAACAGCAGGTAGTGGGGCAGGCGGGCCAGGAGATCTCAAACTGAATTGGTAGACAGCAAATACAAAATAAGGCAATAGCTGTATGAGCCAAATTAACATAACCTTTATTCAAAAATGGCAATAAGTTTGAAGTGCAGGGTCTTTGGGTCTATATAGTACCCCACCTCCAAACTTAACGTTTTCTATGGGGGTTCATCAGGGCATTGGGAAGGGCAGGACCAGGGTAAATGGGTGCTTGGGTCCAAAGGCGGCAAAATGGCACTTGGCCCGGGAGTTCTTTCATTGGTCAAGAATCTCAATTTGGCTACCTGATTATCTTGCTTTAGTGTCAAGGTCATGGGACTGGGCTGCAAGCCTGTGCCTCTTTCCTGGGTTGGCTCTTGATTGGTTGCTGGTATAGACTTCAAGCTTATGAAGCTAATAGTTGCAAAATCAGTACCTCCTTTAGGCGCTGTGATTAATCCTCCATTTGGTGTGATGATTTCTTTTGGTCTGGTTCTTTTTACCGCATGGGTCAACCTTCTCAAATTCAGCCTGTGGGGACTTGATCCCAGAAAAACGCAGGCAGGCGGTCCCGCGGTCCACAAGCCCAGGGGCCCAAAGGAATCCAGGATTGGGGTTCAAATCCTGCTCCTAGGCCGGGGTTTCCAGAAAGGAAGAATTGTCAATCCTGACAATGGCTAAAGCAGAAGGTAATGTCACAGTAGATTCCATAATGATGGGAATTATTTCCCCAAGTTGGAGAGCTCAAAAAGCCAGAAAGCTATTTACCAAAAGAACTGATTTGAAAGATTTAGATCAAACAGTTGATTGGAAATGGGTTACTGCCACTCCAGTTTGCCATTCAGATTTGATTCCCCCTTGAAAACTGATGCTAATAAATCAAGGTAATCTGAGAGTCACTCAATACAACCTTATTTACCAGAAAAGCTGTCAGAAGTTGATCACACAAGAGTTCTTTGCAGACTGGACCAGGTACTCACTTGACAATGCAGAAGGAATAGGAGCTAAGGATCCAGGTGATATTGCTTAGTCAAATTTTGATATATATGAGAAAACTTTCACTGTTTCAACTCTTAAGAGTTGAGTCCTCTCTAAAAGTTTTACTCAAATATTTTCCTGGTATAGCTTTATTTTATTATGCATCCTGTAGTTGTTCTGCTGTGCTACATCCCCTATAATTTGATTCTCAGCCAAATTATTGCTGGAAGATGGGGTCCCGCTGTTGGCACTTTGTTGTTGTCTCCTCCTAATGTTAATCCAATGCCATCAAATCTTGGAGTTTTCCTTACTGTATCTGAATCTGAGACCTTACTTCATCTCAATGTCTAGAATTCTATGCTGAAGACACCTTGATTCTCTCCTAGGCAATTTATCTAGGCCTTTTTTTGGTTAGGGTTAATCATTTTTCTTAATCCTAGTGTATCTTTTGGAAATTTTACCAAACACTATTTAAAGCTTTTTTTGCTGGTTAATCATCAACTCCATGTGAATTTGGGTGGTGATTCCCCACCACATGGAGACTGCTTCTTAATATCCAATTTTTTCTGTCACAGCTTGATCTTGGTAATGAGTCAAGCACTAAATCAATTCATCTACCATATGGGATCATCATTTTTTCATGTTGCTAATTCTGAGGATTTGAGTTGACTTCCTTGTTTGGCTACAGGTCATTGGGAAGTCAGATTGCAGGTTGCAAACCTGCTTAGTTGGAACCTTGTTGACAGGTCAACTCTGCTGTTTTGACACTAGCTCTTAAAGCACTTGCTATTCTGTCTTTACTATTTAATTAAAAATAAAAATAAAATAGGCTATTATGATTTAACTTTATTGTTTTTCAACATCATTTTTACTATGAGTCCTTTACTCAAATCATTGTAAAAACATATTCCAAAAAGTCCCAAAAGAATCTAAAGTGACTCAAAAAGGTGCTCAAAGTTTCTAGAAAGGCTCAGGGTCTCTATTTCAGCAAAAAAAGACAAATCACTCTCAAAGCAACAGAAGTCAAAAAAGAAGATCCCAGAAACTGCCAGTGAAGAGCCCTCCCCTGAACCCTTCTATTCTCTAAGCTAGTATTAATCATAAAAAGATAAGGTTCATCTAATCAAGCAAGAAAGAAAGAATATATTCAAGAGTCCAGAACCCCAGCTAAGCACCATAAAGTTAATCCCATCTGCCACAAATGACATTTCAATACTTGTATTGAAAACTCAAGAGTCAAACTGTAATACCCAGTTACGGTAGGTACTACTTGCAGCAGGTATAGCAGGAGGTTGGCAAATTGGAAGTCAGTAAGGGCGGTGATGATTGAGTAGATGGTCATTAACCAACAAAAGACCTTAGCATGGAGGTTATATCTTCCAAAGCTCCTGACAAAGTACGTTAACACATAGTATACAGAGGTGTACCCCACAATGGACAGCGTGGAATGCAGGGACACCAGGGGAGGCCAGGAACCAGAGTAGGAGGAGTTGAGTTTTCCATAGTCATAGTGAGGATCATGACCTAGACCTTCTGTTCAGGGGCCAAAGAACTCTGGTCCTTGTTGGTAGCCTCTAATCCCAAGGCAAGCTGTAAGCACAGCTGTGAAGATGAGATGGTTCATCTTCCTTGGATTAGAGGGAGTTGGTGGGGACTAACTAGTTTAAGGTTGACTTAAGTTTTAAGTAAATTTAGCTTTATTGAGGGTATTAGACTCAATAATAGCACAAGCTATTACTGAGGAGGGGTCCCCTTATTTATAGTGCTTCCCACTGTGCAAAGTTTTGCAAGTGGGAATGGAAACAAGGGATTGGAGAGCCCAAAAGTTTGGAAAATGTGATTAGGAATTAGGGTTTGAGAAAGTGGCCAAATTCTTGTTCCTTGACACTCTGTTGGGGGTTTGGTCATTCTTGATTAGAGCCAATGATTTCCCCTGGGAGTGGAGTCAGGTAATGTTGAAGGCTCATGGAATTTTCACAATCTATTTTGGTCTTGGAAGGCTTAGTTTTGCTGGGGTCTGGACTCAAGCTTATGATTTGGTCCTCTGAATCCCATTGGTTTGGAGTTGAATTGTTCTCAAAGTTTGAAACCTGAATTTTCCCATCTTCTGGGGAGTCAGAATATTTAACAGAATCTGAACCCTGAATTTTCCCTTTTTCTGAAGGGCAAGAATTAATCAATATTTTCCCCTTTGAATCAGGGAGTTTTCTGATTGGCTGCAGGTAATGGGGGTTGCTGATTGGCTGTGGGTTGGGGCCTGGGACTCAGGTGGGTGGCTGGCAGCCAACTGGGACCTGGGGAGTAAGCAGGTGGCTGGCGGGAGGCAGGCAGGCAAGCAGGTGGCTGGTGACAGGCCCGCTGGTGCCAGGCTGGGCAAGCAGGTGGCTGGCGGGGGACTCATGGGGGCTGGCTGGGCGGTGGGGGGGTTAGCAGGAGGCCCTCTGTCAGCTGGCTGGGAGCTGGGAGGCTGGCAAAGGGTGCTGGAGGGCATGGCAGGTGCCTGCGCGGTTGCAGCAGGTGCCTGCTTGGATGTTAAATTATTCTGCTGACTATTAAATTCTGTTTCTTCCTTGGTTTGGTTTTTATTTCCCCAATTATAGGGGGAAAGTCCTCATTAAATTTTGCCTCTTTTACTGGAAAAACTCTTTTTCTTTTCCAAACTTGTCCTCCAGTGATAATTTAGTTTATGTCAGGAATATTCCTGACACAAACCCCAACTCTCAGGAAATACCTTGCACCAACCAGGACAGAGAAGAACCCGCTGGACTGCCAGCAGCCAAGACTGGAAGTTTGATGTCTGCATTAGAAACCCCAAAATTGAGCCCTGGTCCTGTAAAGGCAGATTGAGTCCCCCAGGATGTCCCAGGACCCTCCAAACTGTTAAGTCACAGACTCAAGTTGTTGAATTACCCCACACCCCCTGGCTTAATAATGAGGATTCCCTGAACAGTTGCCAGATTGCCACCAAACCGGTACCACTGAAGACCCATACCTATGCAGGGGACGTGGCCTTCCCAAAGGAGGTTGGAAAAGACCTACTACTTTCCCTGTCAACAAGTACCAGCTGTGGCCAGTCTCCAGTCCAGAAGTGTAATGCATTTGGCCATCTCAGGTGACATTAAAAATAGTAGCGGCAAAACAAAGCATTGTCACTTCTGTCCCCCAGAGCCATCCTAACCAGGACCCATCAAACTGGTGCCACTGAGGACTCGGACCTACGCATAAGTTGTGGCTTGAACAAGACACACTCTAGCTCTGCCAATGAGCACCAACTGCTGCCAGTCTCCAGTCCATAAAGGGTAATGTAATTAGTCAGCCAAGGGACATGGTGAACAGCAGCAGCAGAATTAAGCATTGCCACTTTTGCTCACCAGAGCAAACCCAACAAAGACCTGCTGCCCTCAAGACCCTAAGCCAAGATCCATGCCCTGACGGCAAATTGCCCATGGACCTGAAGTCTGAAAAAAGCAAAGAAGCAAGATCACATGGTATAAGAACCCTGGCGGTGTGGTGATGACCACATTGTCTTTTTTGATACTAAAGTTTATGAGCCTTTGGTTCAATCAAATTCTACTTTATCTAGTTTTAGTGATCTTTTATCTCAATTTGGGTTAAATAGACAACCAGGCAACCACCCACTCCAGAGACCAGCCTGCCAAACTGCCCCAGGCTATATACTGTCCCCCTGGAGCCTCTTTTGGGCTGGCATTTCATCAAATACCCTCCAAACTCCGCCTACGCTGAGTTCAACTTGGAAACATACTCCTTGCTGACCCTCTGGCAAGAACTAGAGAGACCAAAACAATAGTTTGAGAAGGAAAGTGGTACATTAGGCCGCCCAGATTGTTCAAAGACAAGTACAATCACCTACCTGCCTACTTTGTGCTCATGACCCCGCCCTTAACTCCAAGACCAGACTGCCCAATAGAAGCTAACACCGCAGCAGAGACCATGTCTATCCAAATGGTTGGATTACTCTATTTTACTTTGACAGGATGATGGATTCCATGGTCCCTAACTCTGGACCCTGGTCCTTACTTAGGTATTATGTATCTTACATTATCAAGTTATCACCCATTCTATGGTGGTCTTTACCCGCTGGCTCAGCCGCACCCTGTCCTGAGTTGCCTAATGCCTCTATATATGCCTGGCTTTCTGACACCATCCCACTCCAAGAACTGCAAGAATCCAGCCCCAGATAATTCTCTTCCCCCACCTAATAATTCTTCACCTCATCTTCTACCTCAATTATCAATAAAGAAAATCCTGTTGATTGCCTGTAGGACTATCATCAAGCGCTAGTATGGTATGAGATCCCCTCAAGTTGGACAACATCTGTAATGTCAAAGGAGATTTTAAGCTTGAAAAGAAGCTCCCTTGTTTCCCCCTCTCATTTATGCCAAAGGAGATACAAGTATAGTCAGTGATGGCTAAATATTCAATTGTGTCAAAACAGCAGACTTGACCCACCAGCAAGTTTTTGATTAAGCAGGTTTATGACTTGCAACCCAACTTCCCTGTGACCTGTAGCCCAACTAGAAATTTGACTCAATTTCAAAATCCAACAACATGAACAGATGATGATCCCTTACAGTGGATACCTCAATTTGGCAGTTGATTTGTTATCAGGATCAAGCCACCCCTTTTATCATCTAACCAAGTGATCAACACAATCATGTTCCTGTTATCCATGATTCACAATGACTATATAATAACTATCTCCCAATAAATAATATGATTCTAGTTTCCAAATATGTTTCTCTTTGTAACTCTGCCAAAACAGTCCAGTTACAACATTGGTAGCAGAAGTAGGTTTTTCATCATACCTTATCTTGCAAAATTCCACCTGTTTCCTGAACTTGCTGCGGCCAACAAATCCTTAATAGAATCATGTCTGGCCTTCTGGTAAACTGGACACTGTACACACCTGGCGCTGAGATACCTGATGGTTTTTTCCTCTACCAGAACATAGTGATACCACTCCCCGCGTTCAATGCCCTGTCAGCACAAGGTTTCTTCCAGGCTCCCTCCACCATGCCTTGTGTAACTGATGAGAACACTATGCCAGCTTACGTAGCCCAAGGACTTCAAAGCACTGCCTTGGAACCATTTGCTGGAGCTAATGACAACAATTCCACGGCATGGATTTAATATGCTCAGAGCAAACTAGCACAAATGGAATGCTCACAACGCTTCTGGATTGCGGAGATATACATTTGACTTAACCATGTTGTGGGCACCTGATACAACAAGTGGTACAAGGATCACGTTGATAAGGACTGGGACACCTTCAAGTAGGACGTCTTAGCAAGGTTTGCGCTGAAGGACACTACCCTCATGATTATACACCAAGTAAAGAATCTCACCCAAACAGGCACAGTAAAGGAGCTGACTTGGGCATACAAGGAACTCCGCCTATGTGCTCCCTCATACATGGCCTTTGACACCCCAGCTACCCACCTATGTACTACAAAGTACTCAAGTTGCACGTAATAAGGCATGTCAACCTGGAATAAGTGACCAACCTGCAGAGCCTTTATTGTGAGGCAGAGAAAGCGGAACAAACAGCTAATGCTCTCCATAAAGCGCAGACTAGGAAGAGAGAGACCCAAGGACTCTCACCCAGCTGGACGCTCCAGCTGCCCTCTGCCTGGCAACAATAACAGCAACAATAACTCAAGCCATGAACTCTCAGAATCAAATGGCCACAGCAACAGGAACAATGGGCAGTCATATCACACCCACTTCCAAGTCACCACCACCCAAGACAATAAAGACAAGGGAAAATCCCAGGGAGAGCACTAAGCAATCCAAGCTCTTCCTGCATAGCTCCTGACTTTTCCAACAATGAGTACCAACCCAAGAACGTGGATCAGTGCCCAATGATCCAAGTGCCCTTGGAGGACCCAGTACTGTACACCATTGCCAGACATCCCAATAAACTGAGGTCCTACCCTTTCTGCTTTTGAAGTTACACAGGCTCAGCACTCCTGGATTTGGTTGCAGATTGAACCCTAGTCAACAGTAGCTTTGTGGACAAGTTCAAGCTGGCCACTAATCCTTTGCGGATTAAAAAAGTGGTTTTAGCTGATGAACATCACATTGCTGTAACACAGGAAATTGCCCCCTTCTCTGTCATGCTAGAGAACCTACATTACACCATCCAAGGTCCCGTCATCAACTTCCCAAGTTTGACATTGTACTGGGACTGGACTGGCTGCAAAAAAACAACCCCCACGTAGACTAGGCAATCTCAGTATTGACCATTAAGAGTGAAGGTGTTAACCACCAGATCTACCCTGACTCCGTGGACCAACTCCTACACAACCACGTCTTTTTACGCATCACAGAGACCCTGGACAAAAATGAAAGCCTGAAGGTAATTGACTGGGACTCATGCCAGTACAAGATCATACACTTCAAAGATCACCAAGATACCTCCACACCTATGGACTGCAAAATTGTGGCCCGCCATCCAGAAATCTTCAAGGAGGCTTTACCCAGGTTGCCTCCGGAAAAGCATATCCAACACTCCATCCAACTCAAGGGAGCTTTACCCAAGGCGCGGCCCATCTATCACCTGACCCCAAACAAAGACAACTCATATGTGCTTACCTCAAAGAGGCCTTGGAGAAAGGACTTATCTGTCCCTCATGATCTCCCTTTGGGACCGCTGTATTCTTTGTGGCCAAGAAGGATGACACCCTGCACCTAGTCACAGATTATCAAGCCCTAAATGAAGTTAACATCAAGAATTGTTACCCGCTTCCAATCATTGAAAATCTTTTTGACGCCTTTGGCAGAGCAACTGTCTTCTCCAAGATTGACCTGACAGCAGGCTAAAACCAGATTTATACCAAGGAGGAAGACATACCAAAGAAAGCCTTCAACACCAAGTATGGGTCATACAAGTGTGTTGTGCTCAACTTTGGGATGTGTGACAGATCCAGGAAATTCATGCTTGCTTCTTCATTATCCCGGTCTGACTCTTTCATGGTTTGACGGGGAATCCTTTAGGTAAGCTTCAATGAGCTTGGATTCCAGGCAAGCAATCTTGGTGTTAAACTTGTTGCCATCTGGTGATCACTTTCACGTTTTTTGCTTCCCATAGTCTTAGCTGCAGATCATCTCTTTCATTTTATGGTAGTCTTATTTCAGTCAAAAGCCAAAAACAAAAAGCATAAAAAGATTGAGGGGAAAGCAACCATTGTCACACATAAGTATCATTTTTTATTAATTATTATCATGTTTCCATTATATACCAATCAGGGTACATTTGGCTGAAAACCCCTCCAGTTCTGGAATCACACCTGGATTCCTATCACATAGTTTATGACATAACAATGTCATCCAATCCAGATCTTTACCAAAAATATTGTCACACTCTTAACCTATAATAATGTACTCTAATACATTCCATAATCACCTGATTCTTTCTGTGGAAATGTATTTCTTTGACTTGAAGCATTCTGGACTTCTGGTGCCAAAACCCTGTGGAATATACATATTCCTAATCCAAGCTATCCTGTTTCCAACTGGGAGCCAGCTGTTCAATCCTGAATGCATAGACACCATTGTCTACACTTAGCTGTTTTTTCATTTAATGGTTTTTTGTGTTAAAAACCCATTAAAACGCTTTGAAACTCAAACCAGGCGCCACCGCGGCACCCAGGAACTTTCCCAGGCAGCGCCCCAGTGCCTCAGCGCCTGAAACGTTCACTGGGCAGCGCGGCGGCACTTTTAACCTAATTAATTTGCCAAAACAGCGCTTTTAAACCATAATTTGGAGGTTTACTTTTGGCTAACCTTAACCAAACTTCTTTACACAGTCAAGTTAATTAAACAATATAATTAAATTCTCATTAATTATATTCCAAGCATATATTAATTAACCTTCCCAGTTAATTAATCCATTTGAAGACAACAAGTCTTCACTTGACACAGTCAAGTCCATTTTGGCCCTATGATTAAATACACATCAATAATATTACATGGTATCAATTAATTAACCTTCCCAGTTAATCAATCAGTTTAAGAAACCTAGTCTCATAATTTGAACCGTTCAGATTATTCAGTACAGCCCTCAATTAGTACAGCCTAATTGATTCCTGGGTATCAATTAACCTCTATGGTTAATTAGACGGTTTGAGACACCTAGTCTCATAATCTGAACCATTCAGATATTCATTTTGGCCCTCAATTAGTACAGCTTAATTGATTCCTGGGTAATCCATTACTACACTGTAAAATCTCTCCAAGGCCAATCCTATTGTTTTGAATTTCAACCTACAAAATCCATCACAATTCAACCTCTTTGTGAAACCACAGCCCAATGTGACTGTAGTACGGTCACAGGGTGACAAACACACTATCAGCCTTTGTTACCTTAATGAATGAGGTCTTTGCCCCCACATTGATAATCATGCACTAATGTACTTAGACAAAATTATTGTCTACAGTCTCTTGGTGGAACAACACCACAAGAATTTGGAGGCAGTCTTCATCACCCTGGCACAACATAAACTGCTGGCCAAACCATCTAAATTTCAGTTCTTCTGCAAATAGTTACTCTTCCTGGGACACATAGTTTTGAAAGATGACATCAAGCCTGACAATCAGAAGATTTAGGCCATCTAAAAGATGCTACTGCCAAAAGACAAGTCCAAACTCTGTACCTTCTTGGGGATGGTTGCCTACATCCAACAATTTATCCCTGGCTGTGGCGTCCTGATAGCACCCCTGTTGGCCATAACTGGCGCCAAATCTAAGTTTGTATGGACCCCCCAACATGACCTCTGTTTCTGGTGTCTAAAGGAAAAATTTACAACCACCCCCATTCTACAGTACCTTAAGCAAGAAGGAGAGTACTAAAAGGAGACATACACCTCTGATGCATCTATTGAGTGAGTACTGCGTATCAAGAACACCAATGGCAACTTCCTACCTGTAGCCTACAAGTTACATAAACTGACAGACAGCAAATACTGCTACCTCATCCACAATAAGGGGCTACTGGTAATTGTACACTGTTTTTTCAAATGGCGCTGCTACCTGGAGCACCAAGAGGAGTTCACCCCCCTTGTTGCTAGGCTCCTGGGGACAACATCCAGGAAGACACAGCAGAAAATCTTTATAACAAAAGATTTGAGGTTCAAAGCTAGCCTTGGGTAAGCCTTCAGGGCAAAATTAAGGGCACATACCTTAATTTCCTGGAATACAATATGAGGAATTCATTTTGGCAAAAATGATAGGAAAAAGCTTGAATAATATTAAACCCAATGCAAATGTGGATAAACTTGTCTTTATTAGGAGAAATGATTCTACTTAAATAGTAGACAAGGGTCAATGATCACTCATTAGGTAGACAGAGTGGTTGAGGGATCACGTTGGGGTGAGGTCATACCAGGATCAGACAAGGGCAGGTATGGTATTCCAGAATGGGTGGAGATTGGAACAGACCCATTTACGGAAGGCAAGGAATTCCCAAAATCAAAGGTGAAATCAACCAAATCTTTTCACATATTACTATTCAAAGGCCATATCAAAATTGAATTAATGGCGCAATTTCTGGCACCCCTAACTGATCATAAGTTACTCATATACTTCAAAGCACAAGCAAACTTATCCAGGCACCAGGCGCGTTGATTGGAGCTTCTCAAAAGGTTTAACATGATCATCCAATAAAAACCAGTACCCAAACTTGCCACAGCAGATGCACTCTCTTGCCTTTATGTTTGAGACACAAGAGGGGGAAACATTCTTGATATAGACTGGCCCCTTATGGTACTCCAAACTAAAGACAAAGATTTCCCTCCAGGCACTGCCAACATCACTAAAAAGCAGTCATCAAAAAAGAACATCTCTTCACAGATGTATACAGGACGCTACACTGCAAGATGACCAATGAAAGCACTATCTTGTATATTCCCATGCACCAAAGAGCCAACACCATTCTATGCTATCATAGAGATCTAGGGCATACCACAAGCCGCCACCTTTATGAATTTCTCAAGCACAAGACCTGGTGGGCAACCCTATATTAGGATGTCCAATAAGTTCTCAACCAATGTGAATTGTGTGAAAAATTTTCAAATTGCAACACTCCGCCTAAGTATGTGTTGCCTATTTTCTCCCAGTTACCCTTCAAGGTATGGGCCCTCAACATTGTGGGGCCCATTTTAGTAAACAAATCAACAAGAAGTATATCATGACTGCAATTGACTTTTCTACTTGCTTAACAGTGGTGCAGGCAGTGAAGACACATACAGGCAATGCCGTGCGGCAATTCATAAGAAAAGAAATCATCAGCAAGTTTGGAAAGCCAGAACTCCTGATAACCAATGGTGGCAAAGAGTTGACCTCTGAAGACACCAATGTATACCTCAGCAAGAATGGGATTAAGCACACAGTGACAATGCCTTACCATCCCCAGGCCAATGGACGTGTGGAGTGGCTGAATGGTAGCTTAGTGCAGGCCCTGGCCAAGCTCACTGCCAGAAGACTTGAGGACTATTAAAAGCTTCTACCAACTGCATTGCCTGTATGCCAGACCCGCGTGAATAGATCCACCAGGAAAAGCCCCTTTAATCTAGTTTATGGTACACAACCCAATATTATCCAAGTGCTATCAGGACCCAAGCTGAAAATGCCCAGTGAAGTTCCACCCCAATTGGACCCTCAAGTCATACAGGCCAATAACAACAAACTAGAAAGAGAAGTAAAACACCTACAGAATGCCTTTGTCCCCATCCAAAACAGAAACAAGGTTGGCAACAAAGTTTAGGTCATGAACATTGACAAAAGCAAATTACAACCAGAGAAAGCAGGCCTGGCAATCATCCTAAAGGTAAACAAAAACAACACTTACCTTGTGCAAGGACTCAGGAAACGTAAACAAGACAAAGTCCTCCACCATGATTGCCTGAGACGCTGAAAGGCAAGACAGAAACAGTGTGAGACTGTCCTACCTGCCACAGAACAACAGCTAGTCCAGTATGGCGCCCTGGCTCCTGACAGCCTCCCTGACAACCTGTCCCCAGAGGAGGCCAAACTTCAGCCGGGGGTATCAAAACAGCAGGCTTGAACCGCCAGCAAGGTTCTAAATAAGCAAGTTTGTGATCCGCAATCCAACTTTCCAGTGACCTGTAGCCAAACTAGGAAGTCAACTCAAATTACCAAATCCATCAACATGAACAAACAATGATCCATACAGTGGATGCCTTGTTTTGGCGCTTGACTCATTATCAGGATCAAGCCACCCCCCTTCACCATCCAGCTGTGTGATCAACACAATCATGTTCCTGTTATCCTTGATTCACAATAACTATATAATCACTATCTCTCAAAAAAGTTGTTTCCTAGTTTCTAAATATTTTCCCCTTGTAACTCTGCTAAAACAGCACAGTTACAACACTGAGTCTTACTTTAGATGAGGTTATTGTCAAGGTAGGCCACACAGAACTGGTCCAGGTATTTGCCCAGGACTGAGTTGATCATTTTATGGAAGGTGCTTGGAGTGTTGCATAGGCCAAACGGTATTACCAGGTATTTGTAGAGTCTGTACCTGGTCTTGAAAGCGTTTTGTATTTGTTGCCTTCTTTGATACAGATTTGGTTGAAAGCATCTCAAAGATCAATTGTGGAGTATACCTGCGCCCCTTTCAGGACGTCACATAGGTTATTGGTGTTTGGAATTTGGTATCTTTTTTTCACTTGATGTTGTTTAGCCTTTGGTAATTTATGCACAGGCGCATCTCATTGTCCTTCTTCCCCACAAATAGCATGGGTGATGGACAAGGGCTCTTTGATACACAGATGAATTCTTTCTTGGACATATCCTCAATATAAACCTTTAGGGCCAGCTGTTCCTTGTGATGGCAGCTATAGATGGGGCCATGCCAGGGTTTGGTACCATGTAGGAGGTCAATGTTGTGGTTGTACTCTATATGTTTGGGGAGACAGGTTGCTGCTTTATCACTGAAGACATGGCCCCACTTTTCTAGTTGGGCAGGTTGGGCACTAACACTAGGTTCCATTTTCAGGGTCAAGAGAGTGCTGGGTTTCCTTATGGTTGGTCCCAGCTGGAACAGTGCTATGTTGCACAATTTTGCCCCTTTTAGTGCCACTATCTGGTTGCAAAAGTATAGGATGGTGCCGTGCTTTTGGGACCAGGAGTTGCCCAGGATCAGCAGGTGGGGAAGTCTGTTCAGGATGATGAGGAGTGCAGGGTAGGTATTCTGATCAATCTTTAGAGACAACTTGGTTTCACACCTGAAGCCAAAATCATGAGAGCTATTCCCCATAATCACCTTAACGCCCTTGGCAGTAGCCTTTAGTCCTAGGTCCTTTGCAAGTGTAGCGTCAATGAAGCTTTCTTCTGCTCCAGTGTCAATGAATGCTTCAATAGTTCAGGTTGATGAGAAGGTATTCACTTTAACTTGGATAAACTTGTAAGACTGGATGGAGGTGTTTATTTGTGCTAGGGAAACCATAGGACCACTCTTTTTGGGACAAGCCTTGATGAGGTGGCCGGGTTTGTGGCAGTAGAAACACAGCCCTTCACGGTAGTGACCTTGTAGTTCCTCAGGGGGCATTCCTGGTTGTCTGGGTGTCTGGGCGCGGGTTGTGAGCTGAGTGGAGGCAGGGGCGCCTTCTTGGTTAAGGCTCAACCCTCTACACAAGAGGAGTAATTCATCTAGGCCAAGCATGGGGGGATGGTGCTTGAGGAGTTCTTCAAGGCAGGACAGGATCCTTGGTGTTAAAGGATGGCAGATAACTTGTCTTTGAGTTGGGTTCTAGTCTTCAGTTTTAGGAAATCATCAGTGTAAGCTTGAGGGTGTGGATCCTTGTTTAATGTCCAGTCAATTGATGAGGATATGGTGGCAGGTGTCTTGGTTGTTTCCAGTAGCCATCAGTTTGTTTTCAAATTGGGCCTAGTCCAAGCAAAACTCAACATCTTCAGTGGTGGCCTTCCCAAACCAGTCCAGGGCATCCCCAGAAAGCATGGAGGCCACGCCAAGGACCTTATCTGTGTTGTTTGAGTATGAGTTTGTGTTAGCCTGGAAGTGAAGGCAAAGGATATGCATAGCTCTATGAGCTTCTTCCAGGGTGAGCTTGCCCATCTGTGCATGTTCACTTTGGTTGTGGATTGGTTAACTATGATGTTCTGGACTTGTGAATTCAGGGTCTTGGGGTTCTCAGCGCCTGGAGATTCTTCCTTGAGTTTTGTACTGTTTCAGGGTTTAATTGCTGACACAATTAGATTGGTAACTATCTTGTAGGCATATTAATCTGAAATAAATGAAAATAGCATACAAGTTGCCCCAAGAGTTATCAATGACTTGGGGCCCAGGTTATCATGATTAAGGTAGATTGCCATAATATCAGGGATCCATCCTGTGGGGGGTTCTTGAGGACTTGTGGGCGGACGGCCTGCAGGCCCAGAAGGGAGGGCCCACCAGAGGATAGGAGTTAACTTTACAACATATGACAAGGATTTACCTATGATAGCCCAGGGCCTGTTGGAGGGAACCATAGAATCCACAAGTCCAGTTAGAGTGATGTACATTACTCTGAATAGTTGCGTTGAATTGGACTCATTGGCTGCCACAGATTCTAGCAGGCAGTTAGTCCGCAGGGTTAGAAGCAGGGTCATTGGAACGTGGTAGGCTGGCAGGTAGTTATATTTATCTTGGAATAGCAGAGGGGAAACAGTTATCCAGGATTCTTCTTGGCCAATGATCTTGGTTTCTTGGGTTCTGGATTTGGGTTTGTAGATCAGGATTTCCTCTAGAGTGAACTCTGAATATGCCAGGTTAGGGGGATATTCCGTGAAATGTACCGGGCCAAAGGGTGCTACAGGTGGTTGATATAGTTTGGTCAGGCAGTCTGCAAGTTCTTGGGGTTGATGGACGTGGGGGACAATGCCGCAGAGATTAGCCTGAAAATGAAATGGAACTAAAATCAAATATGGGATGACTTGGTTGAACCAAAGATTAATGTTACTTTATTGCAAGAATAGCAATGGGTAGTTTCCTGGCAGTCCAGGATATAAGTATGCCCAGTTACCATGGGCAAACTTTTTCTATTTTCCTTGGGCATGGTGATGCTGTCTACCAGGATTATGCAGCCCTTGTTGGCATCCATTTCAGGAGATATTTCATTGGCTGGCTTAATATGAGAAGACTCAAATTTCCCTTTTGGGTTGCAGGATTGGTCATCCTTGGGTAACCTGCGTTCCACAGGAAGTTTCTTTGCTTCCCCCACCGCGGTGGCCCAAGTTATTTTAGGGTCCTTGGCTTGGCCTGTGCTCTCATTAGTAGGATTATCAGGAACCTTTAGCGCAGGAGGCTTTGATGCAGATAATTTTAGTTCATCAAGTCTCAGAAGATTCCCTGAAGTCAAATCCTGCTCTGGTTTGAGCCCAGAAAACTGTGGGCAGCCAGTTCTGCGGGCTGGCAGTCCGCAGGATTTTGGGGTTTGAATCCTGTAGTTGAAGTTTTCCACAAGCACAATTAGCAAGAGTTTTTCATTCATTACAGGAATAAGCATTTAAATTCCTCATTTGGAATCAAGCCCAGGTATAATACCTTATATGAGCACCTCAAAGTTCACCAGGGGAAGGCTGCCACATCCATCAGAGATATTGAAAACCTTCTGTCCTTGAAGAAGAGAACCACCAAATAGAAGTAATATCAAGTTAAGATCAAGTAGATTTTTAAGGCCAAATATGAGTTGGCAGAGCTTGAAGACTTCATCAAGAAGATTATCACAGCTCTTAATGGCAATCAGGTCATTACAGTCTAGCTTTTAAATGAATCTATTGATTGCTGTCTAATTTTTATATTGTTCTATTTTTTCAGTATAATACTTTCTATAAATAGCTAGTCTAAATAATTTATAAGTACTTTATACTATAAATTTAGAGCCTGAACGTTAAAATGTGGGATTGTCAAATCCTTGATCCAAATTTTGAATCACTTTTGTGGATAGCCTTTTTTAATTAATTTTTTTGTGTATTTATTTGAATTTTTAAAAACGCAGGAACTCATAGACACTTTGCAAAGTTCAAGTCAAACTGATTATTTCCAATGGACAAAATGAATTAACTGGAATCAATTTTGAAGTGTTCAAATCCAGCAACCATTTTCATTAAGTTTACTATGTTTTTTTAAGTTGCAGGATTGTCAAATCCATGAATTGAAATTCAAATCACAAATGAATGTCACTAGTAAACTCAGATATTAATTGCAGGAACTTGAATCCAAATTTAATGTACAGTAAGTACACTAGAAAACACCAACCCAAATAAAGAAGCTCCACTCTGGATATAATCAAATGAAAAACTCAATCTCAACAACCATGTTTAGACATAAAAAGTGACTAAACTTTAAAATTATCCAAACCCAGAAAGTATACAATATTATACACTTCAAATCACAAATAAAAAAACTCTGCTACTATTCAAGGCTAAATCAAGAGAAAACAACTACTCACAACTAAACTAATAAATCCAAATAAATACATATTTAGTCTAAAATATATATTTTTATTTTATTTTTATGGACTGTCAATCACATTCCCAACCTGCTCCTGCACCAGCCTGCGGGGCAGCCTGTCCACAAGGGCGTCCCAGAGGGTCCAAGAACAGACCCAGAACCCAACTCAAGGGGATTCATGCCAATACACAGGCCTCCCAAGGTGTCATTGACAGCCAACCACCTCCTGCATCTCAAGCCAGTAACAGTAGCCTCAATCTAAGACAGAAGCCGCTCTCAAGGCCTGCCACAAAAGTCTCATACACAAAGGTCACCAGGAACACTGAGGTTACTTACACCTCCACTGTGTACCCAGTTGTCACCCGGCCCTGCACTCTTGATCCAAGAGTTGCCACCACATGCCCCCGCGTCTTTGATACATCATATGAGCCATTGGTCACCACCAAAGAGCAATCTGTGCTTACTGTGTATTCAACCATTGACAGCGCCACTGCAAGTAAGAGTAATCCCACCTTCTACACAAAGGTCTGCATCCCCTGTGTTAAGCCTGCCAGCCAGGATGCTGTGGTACCTACCAAGGGCTGGCGTTGGTTGAAAGATAGTGAGCGTAAAGCTATCCTCAACTGCCATCCCCCTGTTCAAGCAGTTCAGGATACTGTGTCCCAATTCGATGTTACAGCCAGATATATTGGTGATATCAATAAAAAGCACAGCAACACCAGTCAAATTTCCAAAGCTGTCAAGGCTAAGTGGCAGCCAAAACTACTTCAACCCGTGCATATCAATGCAATAAAGTATATGATAGCCAAGATTTTCAACCTGGACACACTTGCTATCCAATCAATGATTGCCATAGAGTTTGGGCTTTCTGTCTCCAAAACCCTTGTCTAAAAAACCATGGTTGAGCTGGGCTTCTACTGGAAAGTACTGGGGATTTCTCTGTACAATCAAAACATTGAAACCCCCCATTGAAGATTGACACATTTATGCCAAGTCTTATCTGGCCCTAAAGGAGACTGGGAATATCCAGTTCTTCTATATTGATGAATTATTGTTTCCTCCTCACTCAGGTCTAGGCATGGGTGGGTCAAAAAGGGTTCCAAGGATGGTGTAGCACATTGTATAGCTGTCTATTCCCAAACCTTTTCCATGGTAGCGCTTCTTGGTCCTTGCGGGTTGGACCAGTATCAGATGATCAAGGGTTCCCGTAATAGCGTAACATTCCTTTATATTATCCAAGCTGTAAAGGAATACCTCTGGATCAATTACAGCAGCACAGCCAGCATTGTTGTTTTGGATAATGTTAGGCTCCACAAAGTGGATCTGGTTGTGTCTAAGTTGCCCCTCATTGACAAAAAAGCCACACCTCCAGCCACCAGCTTACTGATTATCCAATGAGACTCCTCTTCCTCCCACCATATTCCCCATTCCTGAATCCAATCAAGGAGGTATTTGGGTGGATCAAAAATATAGTGAAGAAAGGCCTCC